>JAGDQP010005465.1:51782-65815 GCA_022664845.1 Lepisma saccharinum | reverse complement strand
AGGCTGTTGAAGGTGAGTCGGAATGCATTTTCCCTTGGTTCAGATGCTCACTACATGTTAGAATGTAGAAACCACTTGACCGTTTAGCTGTGGTACTGACAGCACTTAAATTTATATTCTCTCCGATGTTTTATTATTAAGTGCGTATAGACTACTGTTATAAATAAACCATATTTAAATTTGAAGAACGAAGAAACGCAAAGTTTAATCTACACTTTTTATGTAAAAGCTCTCAATTCCATATGATAACATTAGTTAAAAATAAATTATGGGTGTCTAGAATAACCCTAGAACAGCAGCATCAAGAATAATTTTAGTAGATGGCAGGAAATTCTTGTCAAATTTTCAACTGAATTACGAATATATCTACACTTTAGCTTCTCTCCAAATAGTATTTTGTACACTTCAAAAGATCAATACTCTTACGCCTACTATTCTAAAGTTCTGCAAGGGGAAGAAACTCTTAAATATTTGAAATTCCAATAAAGTGTCCTCAACTACTGGACTTGATCATTGTCTAAATAAAGACAAACATAAATTCATATTAATGTCTGAGAGGTAGATGTCTGATACTCGTTTAGATATTTTTGCAAAGGTATCATCAATCACCTGCTTGGTACCTAATAACACCTAATTTAATATTTTTGAAAATGAAATATTGAGTGGAAAATGTATAGTTTAGAAGTCAGATTTGAGCAATGGATATTGTCGTGTTTAGTTAGATACTTTGGAAAGGCATCAATCACTAAGTACCATATAAATTATCTAGTAATGATGAAATACCACAGGAATCAATCACAGATTACACACCCGATGATTATTCTTGAACAAACACATCTTTCGCCTTCCAATTCACCATCTCATTCTAACAAATCAAACTCACCTATGAATGTAACAACAAATGAAATCTCTCATAAAGGAAATACGTATAATTCAACCAAAGAAACTACAGTTTTAAACAAAAGTAAGAAACAAAATGACAATCAAAAGGTAAAACCGAAAAATCAACACTTCAGGAAAGCGGTAGACAACAAAAATTACCACAAACAATGAAAATAATAGTACAAAAAATACAGAGAATTCTCCTGAAAATATGGAAACACAAACAGAAAGGAATCACACGGTTATACTTACTTGTGTAATTAGGGGCGTTTCTATCAATACAGACATCAACAAGTTGAAAATACATCTAAAACAAAAACGATTACAAATTACTAATGCTACTAGGATAATCAATGACAGGGGGCCATTACCTCTTGTCCGTTTATTTACACAGGATCCAAAATTAGTCAGTTACTTAAAATGAACGGAGTTACAGTAGGCTATTGCAGATATAAAGTTGAGGAGTCAAAAACGAGAGGACGTCCAGTACCTTGCAGAACGTGTCTGCAATATCATGCAGAAGGAAAATGCACTAAAACATCTTCATGCTTCAAATGTGGTGAGGCTCATCTCAGTTATACTTACAGAATCATTCCAAACAAACTGTATTGCGGAACATGTAAAACTAACGGACATCCTACAGCAGCCTCGAATTGTCCCCGTAGGCCTCATACAAGTCAGAATGTAATACCACAAAAAATTACAGAAAATCCCACAAATAAAGATACAAATTACTCCAACATATTAAAGCAAAATACAATAGCTTCTGATCAACAGACAAAAGATACTAACAATAGAAGAAATTCTCAGCCTACTAATAATGAAGCAGTCAAAAGTGAGGAAACACTGATAGTACAAAAATCTGATCTAATCATATGGGTAATCTCAATCTTAGCAATGATCACACCTCCTGAATAAGAAAGCAAACTAAATAATGTAATTAAACAAACATCTGAAGAATTACTCCAATGCAGACTCAATATCATTACATCAACAGACGGTCATGTACATGTCACAATGGAAAACTTCATTAACAAACAAAAATCCAAGAACTCTACACCACAAAACAGTTCACAGGACATTGATGGCGGGACAGAATAATAATACAGGATCCAAACAAATCACACAGAAACTCTTAAAGATAATGTTCATAAATATTAATGGTATCAGAGAGAAGTTGCAGGAAACCATAGAGCTAGCTCAGGATCAGTTCATAGACATAATAATCTTAAACGAAACAAAATTGACACCAACCATTCCAATGAAAATCAAAGGTAATAACATTTTTAGAAAGGATAAGCCAACAGCACAGGGTGGGGTTGCTATTATAGTTCAAAATAACATTTTAGCACAGGAAACAACACTACCAAGTAAATTACAAGATACAAATACCACTCCTTTACTGATCACTCTGACTTACCATCCAAATCTCATAATATAAATGGTAGTATACCTTTACTTAAACACCTTGAACAATTCAAAAATCTAATTTTAATAGCGGACTTAAACAGTCAACACCCAATGATGGGAGACAGGAAGACTGACGATAATTGTAAGATTCTATTTCAACATCTCAGTGTTCGAAGTGGGAAAGAAACAGAGACGGTATGTTTTGCTAATATTTGCCTAGACAAATCAGAAATTGATATAAGAACACGTATAGCATATGTTTCAGTAACGGTATGCGTTGAGCTCTCAAAAACCAGAGCCGGTATGCCATACCGGTGCATACCGCCTTACTTCGACCACTGCAACATCTGTTACAATCACCACTGATAAATATCAATGTTGGACCAACCCGATTCATGAATAATTTAGAATCAGCCCCGGATAGAATTCTGCTACCCCCTGCAATTTTCAATAGACTGGTCTACAAATTAGTTCAGAAAATCTTCCCATCGGATCACGGTGAAATTTACTTACATTTCAACCTCCAAATTAACAAAAATAACAACATAATTACGCGTTCTAACTATAACAAAGCAAACTGGGAACTTTATTAACAAATTTTACAAAAAGAACTTGAAACAATCGACTCACCAATCATAACACCTGAAGACATTAATAAGGCAAATGATACCATCATTCATAGCATACAGACGGCTTTAACACAAACAGTTCCTCAAGAACTAATCATTGTAAATTCAGAAAGATAGCCAGCAGACATTGTTCAATTAATTAGAAACAAACGTCATCTCACTAGGAAATGCACAAACGAACTTCTGATTCTATCAAGCAGGAAATAAACCATTTAAACAATGTTATCAAAAAATAAATTAAACTATTTAGAGAACAAAAAATTGTCGAACATATATCCTTACTGTCGGAAAGTTATCTTAAAGATAATAAAATATTTTGGAAATCAATATCTGCAAAACGAAACAAAACAACAGGTAAAACTATACCTAGTCAATTGGAGAACATTCCAATATCTAATAATAAAGAATTCATAAACATATTCCACAAGAAATTCGAAGATAGGACGAGGGATGACCGAGATCATTCGGAGGAGGTACAGAGGAGCGTCGCGCGGACGGCTGCTGATATCCGTTCGATTATAAACCACTCCACAGATATTGTCAATTTGGATAGACATGACTGCAACAGATACTTTATTAAATGACATATCACAAAAAGAAGTAAAAAATATTCTCAAAAAGAAAACCTCTACTGCTCCAGGTCCCGATGGTATACCCTATATTGCACTTAAAAGAGCTCCTCCCATACTTTACAGAATTCTTACTGAAATATTCAATGCCTCACTTAAAACTGGTATCTTACCTACATCATGGAAAGCAGCATATACAACCTTTATACCCAAGCCAAATAAAAATAGATTCGTATCAGATAATCACCGTCCCATCACATTGACAAATACAATAGCCAATCTGTGTGAAACTGTAATCACAAAAAGACTAAACAAATACATGGAGGAAATGAAATTGATTACAAACAGTCAAGCAGGTTTTCGCATTCACATATCTACTATTGATCAGCTAATCCGAATAACCACAGATATCCAAAGAGCATTAAACAAAGGTAAAAGAGCCTCCGCAGTCTTTATGAATTTACTTCCGCGTTTGATACCGTCTGGCATGATGGTCTGTTATATAAACTCTTCTTAGTCAACTTACCAACTACGATTATACGATGGATAAACAACTTTCTCACAAATAGAACCACCCAGGTCAGAGCAGAAAACGAGATTTCAGACATTATAAACATTCAAAGTGGAGTCCCTCAAGGCGCGGCATTGAGTCAGACACTCTGTCTTATATATGTCAATGACACACCTCAAACAAACCAATTATATACTAATTTAGGCTTGTTCGCGGATGATAGAGCATATTGGACAAGTGCTCAAAATGCGGAAATTGCTATCAAAAATTTACAAAAAGTTACAGATAAATTTGTTTCATGGTGTGAAACATGGAAACTTCAACTTAACCAGAACAAAACACAGTTTATTATAATTTACCCATCTGGTCGGGGAACAGGAAAAAAACAAATAGAGATTTATCAAAATTAAAAATACTAAAAAAACAAAACAAAAACAACAGCAAAATGTTTGGGAGTTACATTGGACCAAAGGTTAAATTTTAAAACAGACATCAAAGAGAGAAATGCTATTGGTCTCAAAATACATTCTCTACTCAAATCATACTTCCGTTCAACACTTGCAATAACAATTAAGATTAGAATATACTTAGCCATCCTCAGACCAATGGTCTTGTATGGACATGAGTTGTTTCACTCTGGGATAATCCTTGAGATGATTGAGAAATTTGAGAGAATTTGGATTCGGTATATGGAAAGGATGTGGGTTGAAAATAGGTAGCAGTTATACAGAAGGATACCTATTGTTCCAGTAGACACATACGTGAAAGAACGAAGAAAAAGATACATAGAATCAGCAAAAATAAAAAAAAGTTTATACAGGAAAATCTACCTAACCAAATAAACGACAGAATAATAAAACACAAAATAACATATCAAGAACTACTTACTTATTAACTAATTCCACAGACAAACATACGCAAAATTATGAAAACATCATCACATTTTCAGAAGTAAAAATCAATTAGAGAATAACATTAGTATTTGTTAAATTCAAAGGCACGTTTCTTGAAATTCTTTAGCTGAAAATACACCCTAGTTTGAATAAAATCATATTAAAGAAGTATTTAAACTACAAACATCATTTTGGTTTTGTTTCCTTCTTTTGCCTTTAGTATTAAAGGTGTTTCTAGATGTTCAACATATTTGTATTATCATGTGACTTAATAGAATGCTAATTTTGTTGGATAGGTTGGATCCATTGGCACATAAATAAATAAGTAAATCAGTGTTAACGTCACCAAAGAGGCACTTAAAATGACACCCATAACTATGGACAAATCTACTTTTATTAGATTGAAGGTTGATAACAGTTTCAAAAGTCTAAAAATATAGTTCATCGGGAAATAAAACATTTTGATGGAAAATGACTGGAGATAACTATAAAATCTTTTGATTGGTTATTAAACGAAAACTGAACTGGAAACTAAATTCGACATACAACTAAGTTCGTGTGTGCATACAATTCCCTAAGACTGTTAATGATAGAAAATAGCTTCCTTATTCCTACTGTGGGTAAGCATTTAAACTTACCTCCGAATTAATATTCTTTCTTCCGCCACATTAGTTTTGGATTCTCCAAGTTCGTTTCTCCAGATTCTTTGTGTCAAGATTTAAGGGATGGATGCAGCAACAGCTGATAAGCATTTCTCAGTCCGAAACACATGTGTTGAAAATGTATTTAATACTAAATATTAAAAGAAACAAAAATCTGTTCATTCATTATTTAGGAATAAAATTATAGTGGAAAACAAAATATAAAATATCAGTTATACGGACAGAAAGAGAAGGGACGAAAGAGACAGACAGACAGACACACACACACACACAGAGAGAGAGAGAGAGAGAGAGATTAATATTTTGAAACCACATCTAATGTCCAAAAGGGCAGAGGCAAAGGTATCCTGTGTCCGATGCGTACGCTTGGTGAAGGGCTCATGGGGCATGTGAAGGTAGGGTTCCGAATAGTCTCGATGCACGGCATGAAGTAAGGTGGGGTATTGAGTCTAAGCTTGACCGGTTTTGATTTGATTTGTTGTCTAATCTCTCACAAGAATAAGTCCCCTTAACAAGTGACATACTGACAATCGGTATTGTGAACCGATAGTTGTTTGCCATTGGCTTCCATCGGATAAAGATGGCATACAAAGATGACGTAACGTGGCTCCTAACAATTTATGTCCCTACCGGGAATCGAACCCGAGACCCCTTGATTACAAGGCAGAGAGCATTACCTTGTAAGCTTCTAAGGAGATAATCTACAACTTTTAGTAAAATTAATCTGATTCACTCGTTTTAATTGACTCTGGCTGGAATTGAACCTATGACCAAGCGTAGCGAAAGCGAAAATCATAGAAATATGAGACCAGGAGTTTGGCTTTGGTTACGTCCTAGCAACTAGAATGCTTTCAGTAGACGGCAGGCGAGTCATATCACGTATTTTAAAGAATGGCTTTAAAACGTTTTAAGGACATTCTTTCCTTAATCAATTCTTACTAAAAATTAAAAAAAAATTGTTTATGCATGACTAAAAAGAAAATCATGCGGCGAGTCATTTCAAGAATTTATTAAGTGACTGTACATGAGAACGAACACCATGCTTTTCTTTTTAGGCATGTGTGATGGATCAGTAAAAAAAAATAATAATAATAATCTATCATCCGAATGAGTGCTTGGTTAGGCAACTTTCAGTTGGCTACATTTTTTCGGATGGATAGTTAGAACGTTACAAGATATCGTGGCGAAGGGACGCACACGATACTTCAATGTGCGCTGTATATTATAAGTGGTGATTAAATTATGAAAGTTTCATCCCATTGTCGGGGTTGGGACACATATTCGTCCATCTTTTATATTAGTGTGAGTGCTGAGTGAAAATGTCAAGTTAAGAAGTATTTGCTGAGCTGGATATAGTGGTCGTGGTTCCTGCATTGGACATTGTGGATAACCTTGCCTCAAACCTGGATGCCGGAAAGGAGATTCCAGATTTATTAAATATTGGTGAGAAAGAGAATTTCTATATTAGTCCAACGTGCGAGTGAAATATACCATGGACAGTCCGGGTGAGTACCACTTTTGATATGTTAATTTCAAATAGCCTCTTATGGACGAAAATATCATACTTGTAAACTGTACGCACAACGCCAGAAGATTTGTCTTCATGCCTATTAATAATTTGAAAGAAATATTTACACTATAAATAACTGCATTCGTTTTGCAAAGAACATTATCCCAGTTTTTGTTGTTTAATCGTAGTTTCTGTAAGCTGTCAGTGGATTCATGCTTCCTAACAACAACAATTGCGCAGAGCAGGAGAAAAAATGTTGACAAACACTAGTGTGTAGTGGTGTTACGTCATCAAGCAGAGACGATATCACATGATTTACAGTGTTACTAATTCGAGACAGAATTTACTAAAAACAGCACTGGTGTTATTAATGTCAACATAGTAAAAGTATTTCAAGGAATTTTATACGGGATTTCGAAAGACTCGAATTAGCATAAATAAAGGAAGGCTGTTATCTTCGAATGAAACGTAAAACAAGCAGTGTCGTATTAATATTGTTTCGTTGATAAATTTTACGATTTTCTTTTCGTGCTGCAAAGAAAACGATTGTGTTTTAAATATTGGTGAAGAACTGAAAAATCATCAATTTCTATGAACTTCTCATCTTCGTGATAAATGTTACAGTGTTTATTTTTGAAGATAGTATTGGTTTCATACTGAAGTTCCAGTTACGTCATATTTTGGAATCCAATTGCGTTGGATAATATCGACTCCAGCTTTGTACAGAAATATAATTAGGTGGAGCGGCGCGGGAAAAACAATATATACTTATCCTTCAATCGAAGAAGTGCATTGGATACTTAACCTCTAACATGTTGAATGGAAGGTTGTTGCTTGCCTAAAGTGTGGAAGGGGATCCAGGATCGGTCAGGAGAGGAGCATAATAAAGAAGCGGACATACCTCGGAAGAAGATTTTTGTGTCATCCCTGTGATTGAATGAGTAGAAAGGACTACGAATTTTGTGGTTAAAATTATAAACATTATTTTTTATACCTGTACCCGTATGATATTAATTTCCTTCCATGTACATTTTGATAGTAGATCTTGTTGCTATCTTAATTTCGTTATTTTGATATTCAGAATCGGATAGGATTTTCTTGATTAAAATTCATTGGAGTTGCGTTGCGGTGATATTCCTTATTCTAGGTGTGTGGAATTTTGATTTTCATTTTGTTCTCAGTCGTAGGAAATTTTTCGAATAATATTTCTTCCACCTTAATATCTTTCGATCCGTGCGCACGCGATCGTATCGATAAGAATAGTCGGTTTTCTTACTTCGTTAGAGACTTTTCGGTCTTCAAAGTATTTTCAGATCAAGTGGCTAAGTGCTGATTTGTTTTGATCCAGTTTGATAGGTGTTGGAGAGTCATCGTAAGGTACGTGTAATTTAGTATTAAATATTGGTTTAATTAGAGTGTATTGGTGTATGAATAAATTGTTTATTACCATATTGATATGTAAAGTACTGTTATGGTCGTTACTCATAAGTAGTACCCTTTGTTGGTAATATTGTGAAAAATCATATTTTCACGTTATTGCAAGCTTGTATCGTGAGGTTTGGAATTGTTCTAAATATTTATCAATAGAAGACATTATATTACACTGTTCTAAGGTGTTACTCGTATATTTATAAGTATAAACACCTAGAAATTTCTAAAAAAGTTTATTTTTTCACCTTATATTGAAAACAATATATATGATTTTAACTGTTACTAAGTCATAAAGTATTTTAATGTAACATTTTGTTAAATATTGAATAAATACATGTTCTATTGCGAAGAGTTGGTCTGATAATACACCTTTAGTGTAAAAAAGCTAAAGATTATTTGACTCTGTCATTTGAAAAGGTGTTCTCTACGCATTTAAGATTATTTTTGCTTGGTTTTGAGTAAGTTTCCTCAGAATTGGTAACTCTAGTGTTTGAAGCTTACGGATAATTGATAATAAACTGATATTTGTTGGAAATACCGTAAGTCTTTTATATATTTATCAATAATATTCAACCAAAGACATTTTTAACAATAATTTTTATAGATATTATTGTGGTTTGATATTTCTATAGTGGACATAAACTTCTCTATTGACAAAGCTGCATACGTCTGCTATTGTTATTAATTATTTTGGATAATTACTTATCTTGTGTATAATTTTTAGTTATAATAAATAAGTTCTTTTCATCAATAGTCCAGGTGTTTAAGATACAATCATTTAGAAGTATCAGTTCACATAAGGTTCTAGGAAGTTTTCTAGTTTTATTATTCATTCCTTTCTCCAAGATTGATGTGGTTCTTTTTGTTGGTGTAACTGGAGTAGATTATTCATCATTACTAGTGTGGTGTACCTATTTAACCAAGATCGTGATACCTTGAACCCATCCTGTGTTAGTACTTACTATTTATTCATTAACATTAGACAGTTTCACCGTACGAACCCGTTATACATGCATAAACATTTTTTTTTTTACTTTTTAGTACGAATTGATTAAGAATGTCTAAAAAGTTTTTATTGTTATTTTTCGCTTCTCTTCTCAAGTTTTGTTATTGACTCTGGCAACATAGCAGAGTATGCGTAAACTATCAGATCATCAGCCAGCGACAGGTCTTAATGCTATGAATTGTACCAGAGCTTCAGAAAACAGAACCAGTGAAGGAGTGGCGGGTCTTGAGGTCATGGGTCACGGGGTAAGTACTGACTTGTTATCCCTCCTTACGATTTTCGTCACCTGAATACACGCCTAGAAAACAGTTTCAGGTGAGAAAAGTAGCGTACCTTTATTTTTGTGTGTTTATAATGCCAAATTTCTTTTAAAACATTTATTAAAGTACATTAAAAGGCACAGTAAAGCATTATGATTAAAAATGTGCATAAGAAGGTAAAATGAGCAAAAAACGTAAAATGAAAACCACCCCTAAACGCTCCCACGATGACTAAAAAAGGTTACTACATATTATTTATATGTTAATAATTCGTAACAATGAAAAGTCATTTTGCCAAATTTCCGGGCTCTGCTGATTATCTCCCCAATGGTAGAGTTTACAGCAAAACGTATTCGAATACATTCTATTTAAAATCAAATTTCCTACAATTTGAGTACAATAGCGCTTTTATAGTTTTCATAATTTTTTAAATACAAGCTTTCAAAATTTTGATTTTTATAGGTTGATATATGAATCTATAATACCGGTAGTTATTTGTGTTTTGTTGAATACATACCCAGTGCAGTTCTTGCATAGTTCTTGACCGCACGCGCATGTTGGTCCGAACCGTGACTATGGGAGTGTGGGTTCCTTCAGTAATTCAATTCGCTTTATTATTTTCTGACAATACATGGCAGTACAAAATTATTGACACAGGCATACAAATAGTGAGTAATAGCCATCAGATAGTTTACACGGCAAATACGTCAATTCATAGAATACACTACAGCAACAATGTCGGACAGAATAAACACTTGTTTAGGATACATGAGAAAGGCCGTCATCCCTGCTTCAAGAAACTCGGTGACAAAGATAGGATTTGCTTGAGAGAAGCAAGCCACAAAATGTTCGGAACTATCTTTCAACACAACTGTGTTGGACATAGGGTTGGCATCCATAAACACAGTATTACGGACAAAGTCAGATTGAAACAAATCACAAGGCACTTATAAAGTTTTCTTAAGTTGAAGTATTGTCCACTGAGGAAAGCTATATTCGGTGAGAGCAGACACTAGCGGAAAGCTCAACGCTGTAAGCTGAGCAGCCCAACTGATGTAGCCAGCGCTGACTGTTCGAAAACGAGAAGAGGATACCGAACATAACGTTGGGACAAAGCGCAAAATATGAAGATCTTTGGGCAAAACATACACAGTTGTTGTTGACACTTTAACTCCTAGCTAAATGAGTTCTTTGCTAGGCACCAATACACTTTTGTTAATAATAAATGCAAGTGTAGAGTAACTTCGTGATTTTTGCCCATTCTACTCACCTTTTTCGCTTATCGGCGGAAGCAAATTCGACACAGAAGACGAAGAAAGAGGAGCACTGCAAGGCTGCGCCCTCAACCACTTAATAATCTTGTTGATTTTTGGATGGATCCACTCCAGTACGAAGACCACATTCCTGAGTCGCCGATGCAAATCCCAGATCCTCTCGCCGATCTTATACTTGAACTTGACCTTCACCAAAACGATTGACAGTGGATTCCAGACGACCCCCGCCTGATGATCTTGGCGACCTTCGAATCCATGAACCCTGGAACGTATCACCCAATGATTAAGAATTATGGAGACAACTCATTCATAAGCTCAGCGAAATCCAACCTGCACCTGATGTGGATCATCCAGAAGACTCCTCTCCCGTTGAGGAAGCTGAACCAGCGACACCCGGAGATTCTGCTTCGGACAGGGAGCCTTCTAAAGATTGGGACGCATCTCCTTCCCAGTTCTACAGTTTGCCGGTCTCTCAATCTGGACATAGGGAAGCCTTTTTCGTCCCCTGGGGAATTGGTCACCACATCGCCTTCATATCATACTCCACCGACTAACTGTCCCTTTGACATGCGTGGTACTCCTCGTGCGCTCTTACCAATTCTTAATGTCATGTCGTCAACAGACATATTAGAAGAAGCTCCTCCCCACTTAATAGTGAACTCCTTTCCTGTTTTTGCGGTCGAGAAACCAGACGGCAGCAGAAGGGTAATATACGACTGCTATGATTAGATCTTTTGTTATTCTCCCTCTCCCGTTCACTTACCACGCGTGACGGACATGATGAACGAAGAGTCAGCAGAAACTGTTTTTGCCAAAATTGACTTCAGAGATGGTTTCTATCACATTACCTTGGCCGCTTATAAACGGTATTAAATGTGGGAAAAGATACTTTCGTTTTAAGAGATTGGCAATGGGATGGATATTTTCGGTAGCAAATTTCGGTAGCCTCTTCCCGTCTTCGAACAGTCAACGCTGGCTACACTAGTTGGGCTGCTCCGCTTCAGCGTTGAGCTTTCTCGTAGTGCCTGCTCTCACCGAAAATATCTTTCCTCAGTTGAGAGTGCTTCAACTTAAGAAAATTTTATCAGTGCCTTGTGATTTCTTTCAATCCGACTTTGTCCGTACTACTGTGTTTGTGGGTGCCTCCCGTATGTCCATCATAGTTGTGCTGAAAGATCGTATCGAACCTTTTGCGGCTCGCTTCTCTCAAGCATATCCTTTCTTTGTCACCGAGTTTCTAGCCGCAGTTGTGGCGACCTTTGTAATGTATCCTAAGCAAGTGCATATTATGTCCGACAATATTGCTGTAATGTATTCTATGAATCGACGTATTTGCCATGTGAATTACCTGATACCTATTCCTCACAATTCGTATACCTGTGTCAATAATTTAGTACTATATCGTGCATAGTGAGAAAACAATAAAGCGAACTGAGCTTCACGCTGTCCGTTCCGGACACAACCTGAAGGGACCCACAGCCAATGGGATCCCTGTGGAAAGAGCATGAGATATGGTATCCCATGATCACATATCGGAGTCTCAGTTGAGCTGTTGATCTCGTCATGCTGGAAGGAGCGTCCGCGTGCGGTTCGAATTGATTGAAACGGCAGATTTTGCATAGTTATTGATTTAAATAGTTGATATCATGCACAGAAACACTGAGAAGCTATTTAGCAAACATCGACAAAAATAACGATAATATAATAATCTATAAAAAATAGTCTGACGTTTAAAATATTATATCGCGTAAAATATTAAAAAGAAAAAAGTGGCATTGTAGGAAATTGTAGGAAATTTAGTTGTAAATAAAATGAATTTGATTACTTTTTTACTGTAAACTGTACCATTGGAGAAATGATTAGTATTTTAGAAACAAAAAGTCTAAAATTTTTAAAATATCAAAATTTTGAAAGCATGTATTTCGAAAACTGAAAGCTACAAAAGCTGCATTGGGCTCAAATTGTAGGAAATTTAATTTTAAATAGAATTTAATTGAACGCCTTTTGCTGTAAACTCTACCATTGGGAAGATAATAAGCGATTTTTGAACTAAAGTCTGAGGTTTAAAAAAATCAAAACTTTGAAAGCTCCTATCTCGAAACGATGAAAACTAGGAAAGCGGTATTGGACTTAAATTGTAAAAAAAAAAAAAAAAAAAAAAAAAAAATAGTGGTCAACAAGATATTTGAATACGTTTTGCTGTAGACTCTATCATTGGTGGAGATAATCAGTGATTTTTGAAGAGAAATCTTCAAGACAATAAAGTTGGCGAACCAGTAAATCGGGTTTCCTCCCTAAAAAAATTGTAGTGAGGGTATAGAAGAACTATGCAAAATCTGTCGCTTCAATCCAATATGTCACGATTTTTTGGCTAAGCCACTATACTACAAAGCCTACTTTGAATATACCAATTCGGAATTTGCTTTGTGTGACTGACGAATTACACTGGAAAAACCTCAGACAGGACAAACGATCGCTACGATGTTTTGCAGGACCTTCCGATTGTTTGGCATCTCACTGCCAATTGAGCTACAACCGCTTATCGTATCATATCTCATTCTGTAATTATCTGCGTTCCGAGTTTGAACCCAGGTCTTTGAACCTTGTAGTAAGTGGAAATGCTCGCTGGCGTGTAATCAAATTATCCCCGATTCGTTATCCGTTGGGACACTGGCAATTCGAGGCCCATGTTAAAAAGTATTGTGCTTAGACGTCACTTTCATACGATGTAACGCAGTAGCAAACCATAATCGGTTCATTTACCCACGGATCTCTAGGTCATAAATTTGACGTGAAGAGCATCTATCAATCATTATCATTAGTAAAAAATACGCTGTTAGAAACTAGAAGTATAGGGCTTAAAACGAAAATGTATTAAAAGTTTATTATGGACAATTTTGGAATTATATTTGCACTACATGCAACTACAGTATCTTACAACATGTGGGAAAGAGAAGACATCCTTATATATAAGTTTGTTAAGACAACATTACGGA
>JAGDQP010005465.1:31322-46782 GCA_022664845.1 Lepisma saccharinum | reverse complement strand
AAGAGAAGACATCCTTATATATAAGTTTGTTAAGACAACATTACGGACTCCTTTATTTCTTAAACAAAACGCTGTCAGTTTTAGAGAACGAGACTCAGCAAATAAGCACTGGAAGATTAAGCACTAATCTAAAAGTAATGATACGCACTGCGATATCCATTTTAATACTTCCTCATTTGCGCAGAAGTAAACCATTTGATTTCACCTACAAAGGTGACTAAAGGTTTTGCAATATTTAGGAGCATCTACGTGCATCATTTGCTCCGCGTGTGTCACATGATATAAACAGTTCAAGGCGTAGAATGTTGCCGTTATAACGGGTCACTTTCGTAGTAGTTGGTAGTTGGTACTGTGTAAGGTTGTACAGTGCTTCGGTCTGTGTGAAGTGACAGAAAAAATGAACACACAGCATCGTCTAATTCGGGAACTTTTGCTGTACGAGTTCGAATTGGACCGGAAAGAACACGAAACATTTGTAGTGTGAAAGGTGAAGTTGATCACAACATAGAAACCAAAGTGTTGAAGATCTTTTTTTCTCTGGTTGCAAGTAAGTCCACGATGAAAGTCAAGTAGGCGGAAAACTGTGAATTCTGAGGCCGTGGCCCAAATCATAGAGATGAATTCGACCACGAGTACTCACAGAGTAGCAGGGAAGGTCGATAGCTCACAGTCCAGCGTGGTTTGTACCCTTCACGAGTTCTTCAGTTTCATCCGGGGTTGCTGCATTGTGCCTCATGAATTGACCCGATCTTAAGCGCAGTGGCGAGTGGATTTTACAAGAAACTCCTGGGATTCATCAAGAGAATGTGATATTTTTCGCAAACCTAATGTGCATAGGTAGTGGTTAAACAAGGATCCGCTTCCGGAACATATTACCAAACAACAACGTTTCAAACATAAGGTGCTGATTTGAGTCTGGTGGAATTATGAGGGAATAATTCACCATGAATTCGTTCCGGAAGATCAAACCACCCATTTTCCGAACAGTTGGATCGGATGAATGCCATCGTGCGAAAAAAAAAAGGCATTATTCAACAGAAAACGAATGCCTCTGGAGCAAGACAACGCGAAAGCAAACACCGCTCGAACGATCCAGAATAAGCTCCAGTCACTTGAGAGAGTAGAACGTCTGCCAAACCCGCCCATACATTCCGGACCTCGCCCCTTTGGATTATTACTTGTTTTGATCGATGATTTACTTCCTACGTTCACGACACTTCAACAGCAAAGAGGAAGTGGAAGCTGCCGAGTAGGTTTTTTTTTGCCTCGAACGACAAGAAGTTATACTAGCGTGGAATCGAGGAACTGGCAGGAAAGTGGCTGCAGACGGTGTAATACAATGGTTTCTACTTTGAATGGTAGGTAGCTTTCGTTGTAACTTGACCAATAAAGCAAGTAAATTACCAGATTATTTGAAAGCTTTTGACTCACCCTTGCACTACTAAGACAAAACACGGTTCAAATGCCTTTCAATTATACATATTCATTGGCAGTTTGCTCTCGTTATAAATTTTAATGCCATTCATTAAGAGTATATTACTCTAGTTATAGCAGATATGAAAACCTGCATCTTTAGAAGAAGGGGCGAATACATATTTAAATGTCAGTTTATCCTTAATTTATATACTTTCTCGTCTTCTCTTGTTTGATCATTTAGAGTAGTTCGCCAATCCTTTTGCCTTTTTTTCCATGGGCACGTATGGAATATCCGTTTCAATACTATCACGTTTGAACAACAGAGAGGACACAGAACCCGGAAAAGCCCGAAAATGGACATTCCTTGTTTTTTCCTTCACCCTTCAAATAGTTTTCTGAAGATAGTTAATTGTACCTCGAAATTACTGTTAATTCCTTCCGCTCATTAATTCTAAATACAAATACTATGTAAATGAAAACATACATAATGAAAACCAATGAAAACTTCCCATATCTTTTGTTTCGTAGCCGATCGATTTCTGGGAAATAATATAAAAAACCCTTTCGGGCTAAAAGGAAGAGAGACGCAAGAATTCTACTCACAAAAGAAGTGATATCCATTTTGCGAGTGACTTTCTTTCTGCACCTATGCCGGAAGTGTTCCCTTTGTAATAAAACTGACAGACTTAGTATCCTCCCTTCCACCATAGTGACCAAAGAAAATCACTCGCAAAATGGATACAACTTATTTTGTGAGTAGAATTCTTGCGTGACTCTTCCCTTTACTCCGAATGTGTTTTATACTGATATAACTTATTTTGTAAGGCTGTCTATTAAGAAAAGTGCATAGTCTTTAGACAAAAGATCGATTTTGGACCTTTGTAGGCTCCGTATCTTGAAAACGTTAACTCCTATTACAAAGAAGCATGATTCCAACGGGGCCCGCAGGGACTCCCCCTCTCCTGGTACCAACCATTTGGGGCAAAAGCAACAAGACAGACAGAATGACAGACATTTTTCGATCATTTGAGCAAATTCTGAGATTCGGCTAAAAAAGCTATAACGTTTGAACCCTTTCACCGATTTTGACGTGTAATACACCGTTTAGAAGATACTGAGACGTAGATTAAGCTTCCGCAAGTTTTGGCCCCATATGTGGTCTGGCTTCAGTGCTATCATCAGAAATGTGAAATTTTGATATATTTTTTTTCAAACAGACCTAAGGGAGGTCAGGGAGGTCCTACAAACCCATTTTTTTCTGTTTCTTAGTATGACAAAGAGCTTTCAAATGCAAGTTCAAGTATCAAAATCAGGCTTATAGTTCGCTAAATCCGAAACTATATATATGTGAGTGTCGCTAACAGACTTGTTTGTGAGCGTCACTCGAAAAACTACCGGTCTTCATGATATAGCACGCCACTTTTCAAGTGAGGACATCCCATCATGCTGTCCTATTTTCTGCGTTTTAGTGTCAAATTCTTAAATTTTGTACAACAACAACCCATCAGTTAAGTCTATAAATGTGCAAACTTTTTTCAAGTGTCTTTGAAGACTTACCTAGATAATGCGATGGAACCGTCAAGGAAAGGAACTGAAATATTACGAGTGAAATAATATGTTATGCAATTTCCCACATTGAAGGCTCAAACCACCAGCACAGTAGTTGATAAGAGCAGCTTTAAATATTATCTTAATAAACACTGAACGTTCGCAAAGCACACGTATTGAGAGCTATCGTTAAACCATCTAAAAACCATTATACGATCACAGGCCATTTTACAACTGATGTTTAGTTGGTTCGTCAGATGGAGACTGTTACTAAAATCTAGGAGGCAATATTTTCAGTATCTTCCTTATCATAATTATTCCTAAATCCTTACGCTAACCAATATTTTAGTGATTGGCGTTTTTTCCTTAATAGGCACTGAGAGGATGGAAGTGACAGATTCACGTCAAGAAGAGAACTTGTATCACTGACTGTAGTAACAACATCACGCATTAAGTTACTACCAAATAAATAATACACAAAATACCCCTACAGGAGTAAATGTACAAAACAGCTTACAATTCTCCAGCGTATGTGTAAAAAGTTGCAGCCGTATTAAAGTTACAGCTTCACTCTTCCTCCTATTTAATGTATTCATTTTAACGTAGGTTGTATGTAGTTCTCTCAACCTGCCCCATATATGAAAAATGACGTCAAATGATGAGTAATATTTATGAGGAAAGAAAAAATTATAATCTATAACATTGAAAGCCACGGAAGTTGTTCCGAGATCTGCATCGGGACATCGGAGCGAGAGGCGAATGAATGGGAATGCGAGGAAAATGGGTACACTAAATATGTGACTTGAAACAAACTTTGTAAAAGGAGATTACCGAAATCACTATAGGAAATGGCCCGGAGGAAGATTAGTGCTACCTTTCGGAGGATTGAACTAGACATGGAAGTGAATAGAATGTCATTGAATGTTAGTTCCATGGGATGATGGGAACATAGTTAAAACTGGGTTCAAAGTTCCAAATGAACCTGGGTAAATACGCAACGAAATACTCGAAGTTTGCAATCGAAACATGTGGAAGATAAGCTACAAGCTTAAAACCATTGATGATTGTAGATAGATCATCCTACAATCAATCTGCGGGCAAATTCTTCGTTCCGAAGCAAGATGAATGAAATAGGGTGCAATGGCACAACCTATTGTAACCTACTCGTGATGGTACACCTTCATGCCAAATTTAGTTTCTCTAGCTTCAGTGGTTTGGAAAATGGGTTAAAGATGGAGACATTTTTAACATTATCTTATATTGTCGTGACCTAATCGTGATGGTACACCTTCATACCAAATTACATTTCTCGATCTCGAACAGTGTGGAAAATGGTTTTGGGGCTGCCATTTTGAATCTAAGATAGCGACTTTTTTTTCAAAATGTTGAATATTTTCCTAAACTACTCTTGATAATACACATTTATACCGAATGTCATATCTCAAGGTCAAACGATGTGGAAAATGGATTATGAGGTCCGCCATATTGGTTCCAAGATTGTGTTTTTGGAGACACTTTGTTATATTTTCGTAACCTACTAATGATAATGTACCGTCATACTGTATTTCGTTTTTCTAGCTTCAGCCGTTCAGTTTGTGTATTCTATAAAAATTTCATTTTGAGGCCATTTCGGATCCTAGATAGCGTCTTTGGAGACATTTTGTAACGCTTTTCTAACCGAGTAATAATGATGTAATGTCGTTCCAAATTTCGTTATTTTAGCTCCAGCCGTTTAGGCTGTGTATTCTATATGGAAATTTCGTTTTGGCGGCCATTTTGGATCCCAGATGGCAACTTTATCAACATTTTGTAATATTTTTTAACCTACTAGCGGTGGTGCACCTTCATACCAAATTTCTTTTTTTCTAGCTTCAACCGTTTAGGCTGTGTATTCTCTGAAATTTTACGTTTGGAGGCCATTTTGAATAAAAGATGGAGACCTTTTTCAAAATGTCGGAATTTTTCCTATACCTACTTATCATCCTCTACCTTCATGCCAAATTGTATGTTTTTAGCTTATTCCAAACACCCTAAAGAACATGATGAGTTAGTCAATTAGCCTAAAACACGCAATTTCAGGGGTAAACAATTCGAATATACTTCAAGCTACGAATATGAAATTCGGCACACTTGCACATATTTGCCACATCTCCTTAACTTTGAAAGCTCAAACCAAAGCCCAAAGAGACCTTTCTAGCCATCGACTAACAAGGAACGATACCTAAGTGTGACACGCCGATTGCAATAATATTGCACAGACTTGTAGAACAGCAAAAAATAAGCGACTCTTATTTTTTTATATCGACAGTCGTGAACGTTTAAAAGGTCAAACAGGTGCGT
The DNA here is from genome assembly GCA_022664845.1 of Lepisma saccharinum. Lineage (NCBI taxonomy): Eukaryota > Metazoa > Arthropoda > Insecta > Zygentoma > Lepismatidae > Lepisma > Lepisma saccharinum. The sequence continues at coordinate 41,478 of JAGDQP010005465.1, read as the reverse complement.
AAAATTGGGATCTCAAAACAAAGAATAGGAATAGCTCGACAATGACAAGAGATAGAGCAAAGTGTTAAATGTATGAAATAATCTATACATTACAGACTAGTCAATGGCATTTAACACATTCATGCTAAGATCACACAGCATCCAGAAATGGACCAATCGGGGGTTGGAGAAGACCGTTGGACGATATCTCTAGTCCCAAATATATCGCTCGTTGCAAGACTTAAAAAAGAATACAAAATGTGTGATACGTTTTTTGTTTTTCGTCCAGATAGTAAAAAGATGCGAAATAGAAGCAGTGACGTCTTTGGAAGATAAGATGAGAAAATCCCATTAGAGAGGAATAATCCTCAGGTGATAGGCAACCAACGACACATATGGGTACAAAGGGAGGCAGAAAGCACGGTATTCTACATTGTCACTGTAGATTAATTGATCTTGAACCCTGACTATCTATTTGTGACAAAATATCACGAAAGAAAATATAAACAGAAGGTACAAGAACAAAAACACTTCGCTTACTATATTGCACATTGAGAAAGGTACTAACTAACTAACTAACTCTATGGCTTATAGAACTCGCAAGTTCATCGCCGCAGTAACAAACGTTCGCCATTGGATTCTATCCTGGGCAGTATCAAGCCAGTTTTCATCACGAACACCTACTTCTCGAAGATCTCTTCTAATATTGTCCTCCCAACGACGTCTCGGTCTTCCCAATGGCCTCTTTCCATCGGGCCTTCCAACCAGGATAGAATATAATCTTCGTTTTTCCCCCATCCGAGCTACATGCCCTGCCCACCTTAGTCGTCTCGATTTCATTATTTTTACAACATCTGGTGAATCGTACAGTCCGTGGAGTTCTTCATTATGCAGTCTCCTCCACTCTCCAGTCATCTCGTCCCGTTTTGGCCCATATATCTTTCTCAAAACCTTATTTTCAAATACACGTAATTTATGTTCATCTGCTAGGGTCGTACTCCAACTTTCGCAACCGTAAAGTATTACCGGCAGAATAACCGTTCTGTATATTTTTAATTTCAATTTCCTTGATATTAATCGCGAGGTTAGAAGTTTTTGGACTGAGTAGAAACATGCGTTCCCCGATACTAAGCGACTTTTTATTTCTTCCGTGACCCCATTTTTGCTTGTTACGTATGCTCCCAAGTATTTAAATTTGTTTACTTTCTCTATGACCTAATTCTTATGTTTTTAATTCCTTCATTCCCTGTGCTTCGGCTTGTTACCATGTATTTTGTTTTATCTATGGTTACCTGTAGACCTATCTCATCGCACGCTTCTACTAAGACATCGGTGTTGCTTTGTAGTGCATCTATATCGTCTCCTATTAAATCTACATCATCCGCGTATACAAACAGTTGATTCAAACCATTCAATGATAGTCCCTTTTTGTCCCCTTTAATTTTTAAAATCGCATATTCTAACGCGAAGTTAAACAGTAGTGGTGACAAGGCATCGCCTTGTTTCAATCCGTTGCGAATCTTGAAACTATCTGACATATTATTACCTATCCGTACTCTGCTTATGGGGTCGCTGAGACACATCTTCACTAGTTGGACCAATTTTTTCGGTATTCCAAATCGTATCATCATGCTGTATAACTTTCCCCTTTTGATAGAATCATATGCTTTCTTAAAATCAATGAATAGCTGATGAACCGTCCCATTGTATTCCCATTTCTTCTCCAAAATTTGTCTCAAAGCAAAAATCTGGTCCAACGTGGATCTATTTCTTCTAAATCCACATTGGTGATCTCCAATTATTTCATCTACATATACATTTAGGCGTGTTAACAGAATATTACTTAATACCTTGTAACAAGTTGGAAGTAACGAGATTCCGCGGTAATTATTGCATTCCGACTTATCGCCTTTTTTGTAAATCGGAACAATTATTGATGTTTTCCATTCCTTTTGGAGCTCCTCCTTTCTCCATATAGCACTTATCAATTTATGTAGTTCCTTGATTAGTGCCGTTCCTCCTGTTTTAATTAGTTCGGCTGGAATATTGTCTATTTCTGGTGATTTGAAATTTTTCAATTTCTTAACCGACATTTCGATCTCGATCTCGCTAGGTTCGGGAATCCACGGTTCTGCGGTATGGATTTCAAATTCCTCTGTTTGTTCCCCGCTGTGTACATTAAGAAGTTTGTCTAAATAACTTTTCCACACATCGACAATTTTAGTCGGATCCGCCTGAAGATCTCCACGTTCATTTCTAATCATTCCTAACCTACATTAACAAATAAACATAATCCAAAATAGACACTTATTATACTCCAATCAGTCGTGTTCATTCGTAATACCTGGCACAAAAGTGATACTTTACAATGAAATCAACTAAACACAGGCACTCCTTACACCAAGAGTACTTTATAACAGGAGGTCTTTGACACACGCTGCACTGTGTCTCTTGTACACCATGAAAACCAAATTCTACTGGGTTTATAAACGCAGCAGGACGCGCTTCTATGTATCCGGAACGGAACCATGCATATTGAAACACAGCCTTGTATCTTGGTGCGGATAACTGATTGTGCACCAAAGACTGCAGTTTCAGAATATTGTCTCTTGTTTGTAGCTGGATGTCCGTTTGCGTCAGAAGAACCATGTCCGATAATTGACGCACATAATTCTTCCATATTCGGAAGTCATAAACATCTAATGGCTGAATGAAGGAAGTAGTATGCTTGGGTAGTATTTTCAGAGTGCATTGTTTGTTGGGAGGCGTGAGGTTTAGAGCATCTTCTTCCTTATTGCCATTCCAAGAATCAACCAATAACAATGTTTTCTCCCCAACATTAGAAAAATACACATTGCGGGACCAAGACATGAGTATTTCTTTTGTTACCTTGCCGGATGACGAAGCACATACATACAAATTCTGGGGTCGAAATATCGTTTGCTGTACACGAAGTCCCAAAGAACCGCCTGCCTCCTTCAACACAATTAGCATAGGCGACGGTATATTACCGGATGCAGATATTAGGGGTTGGATTGCATAACTATGAGTTGTAGCAGACACCGATTGCACACGCGCTATTGCATGTTTCACCCCACGGTGTATGAGAAGTCTACCAGAATGGAATTCCAAATTAAACCCACTTTGATCAGTGTTGTACTCCTTGTCCAGAGTATGTGACTCACGGTCAATTTCCAATTATACACTCTGCACAAAAGATGTTGCGTTATTATAAATGTCCATATTGCATTCTGTCTGCGTGCGTGTTATGAATTTTGTAATCTTTCTCGACACTATGTTGTACTTCTTTTTACACAACAAGACCCATTTTCTCGAGGCACGGAAATTTTCCAGTGAAAGAGAACGATTTGTTTCTAATGCCCAGCGTCTTACATCTGTATTATGAACTATAAGATGTTGCTCTTTAGCTTTACAAAATTGTGCATACACAACATCCTCTATTTGCAGCAGCTTCTCAACGCGCCCTACGCCCTGATCAACCTGCTTCGTCCATCTGTAAAGTTAATTTCTATATTTCAGTTTCCTAAATTGATTTTGCACTGTTTTGAATTTACGTTGCTTTCTTTTCCCACTTCTCCAAAACTTTACTGCTCCTATTTTATACTCCATATCTAGATTGCACTGCTCTTCCGCCTCATATATTGTGGCCACGTGTGACGACGAGGTGTGTACTTCAGCATTTGAGCATAATTCTTCTTCATCGTTCGTTTCTGATGTGTCACTGTCCATATGTTCATTACATATTAAATCGTGTTGTACAGCTGCATCTACTTGTAAAGATTTGCAACTTCCAAAAGACCTACAATGTAGTCCCTGACTTCTAATTCTTTACCACTAATAGGAGACTCAATACGCTGTCTTGCCCTATATGTCTCCAGCAGTAAGTCTACAACACTGTGGGTTGATTTCAGACATCTGCACTAGTCTCATGATGAAACAACAACTAACATCCGCAAACACACAGCGATTCGTTTCCGCTATTCGTAGCTCCACTAACACCTCCTGTACGCTACAAGACCCATTTGTCGATTACCGAGAAGCAACATTCCTCGGGACTACCAGTCGTTCGCTACACTAACAGGCTTCTGATCGAACTTGCCTGTAGGTGGTGTTACCACTAGCTGTCGCAACAGCAGCAACTGTTATGCAACCCTTTGTACCCATGTGTCGTTGGTTGCCTATCACCTAAGGATTATTCCTCTCTAATGGGATTTTCTCATCTTATCTTCCAAAGACGTCACTGCTTCTATTTCGCATCTTTTTACTATCTGGACGAAAAACAAAAAAAACGTATCACACATTTTGTATTCTTCTTATTACAGGCCACAGATAGCGTCCAACGGTCTTCTCCAACCCCCGATTGGTCCATTTCTGGATGCTGTGTGATCTTAGCATGAATGTGTTATATACAATTGACTAGTCTGTAATGTATAGATTATTTCATACATTTAACACTTTGCTCTATCTTTTGTCATTGTCGAGCTATTCATATTGTTTGTTTTGAGATCCCAATTTTACGCACCTGTTTGACCCTTTAAACGTTCACGGCTGCTGATATAAAAAAATACGAGTCGCTTATTTTTTGCTGTTCTATATATCTGTGCAATATTATTGCAATCGGCGTGTCACACTTAGGGTATCGTCCCTTGTAAGTAGAAGATTTCTACAATCTTGAGTTTATTATTAGAAAGATTCAAAAGAAGACCATTATAATTTATATTCGTCTATCTACATTTTAGTTTTAGCTCTTAGGAATTTCTTAGCCTAAACTGAAATTTGGCTGGGTAAGAGGCGTGAGAATAATGTGTGAAGCGTACATTAACTTAATGCAACTGAAGAAAAGACCCTGCAAAATAGCCATGATGGCCAGTATTGAGCTCGAAATCAAGATATTCTGAATGCGAAGTCAACACGTTTCATCGACTGAATTCTGCCGATCGAAGGTGAGAGAGAGTGTAGTATTACTAACAATGATGTGGTTAATGAAGAATTTGTTAGGTGCCCTACTTTAATGTTTTATTTATTTCTTAATCGGAATCTTAAATAAAACTCTTAACAATTACTTTTATCACACTACGTAATTTACTTTGAGAAATATTTTCTTAAAACTCCACTGAAACAGAGCTTAATTAGATTAAGAATGATAGAAAGTCACCAGCGAATAAACTAATACGTACACAAAATTAAAAATCCTGTATCCTCACCAACAGTTCTCCATAAATTCTTGTTCCGATATGCATGAAACCCACATACATTTTAGCGGCAAAGGTTCATCAATTTAAAGTATGGTAATTTGGTGTAGTCACTCTATTAGATGTCATCATTACCGTCATGGTAACCGTCAATGGTAAAATCAGTGTTGCCTTCCTGCATAGATAGAAAAGTAACTCACAGTAACAGAACAAAGGAAGTTATTTTGTATCCTTATAAGAAAATATGAACCTTCTATTCGCTAAGTACAGAAAATATTTTTTGTTGTGAAATGCGTAATATAAAGCTGTGTTGAATTTATTATTTAATTTATTAGAACATGTCTTCATTATAGCTAAGTAAATTTCTTGAGTGGAATGAACTTGAGCAAACAATAAAGAGAAAAGGACTTTACAAATATAGATAAGATAATAATTAAAAAAGCTTTTCAAGTTAAATGAAACTGAATTCAGACATTTTAGTTTAGTTTTTAACTACGTACGGTATGTGAAAAAGTCATTCTTTTGATTATGGAACAATTTGAAGGAAATTGAGAAGCTTTTACTTGGGAGATTGTACAATGACGGAATCAGTTTATAATGACGATAAATCACATTAATATTAATGCATGTATTCCAAGGGAGGATTTAGAATAGAGACCCTGGGTGCAATTACTTAAAAGCTATGGTTTACAATGAAACACATAAATTTATTCTGAAATAACTGGCGGGCAATGCCAGTGAACAAGTTTGATAAGACGTTTTCTTTGTCTTTATAATATTTTGGGATCAATATCCATTTACAGAGTATATTTCGCAATAGGCTGTTGAAGGTGACTCGGAATGCATTTTCCCTTGGTTCAGATGCTCACTACATGGTATAATGTTTAAACCACTTGACCGTTTAGCTGTGCTACTGGCAGCACTTAAATTTAGATTCTCTACGACGTTTTATTATTAAGTGCGTATAGACTACTGTTATAAATAAACCATATTTAAATTTGAAGAACGGAGAAACGCGAAGTATAATCTACACTTTTTATGTAAAAGCTCTCAATTCCATATGATAACATTAGTTAAAAATAAATTATGGGTGTCTAGAATAACCCTAGAACAGCAGCATCTAGAATAATTTTAGTAGATATCAGGAAAGTCTTGTCAAATTTTCAACTGAATTACGCATATCTACACTTTAGCTTGGCTCTAAATAGTATTTTGTACACTTCAAAACATCAATACTCTTACGCCTACTATTCTAAAGTTCTACAAAGTGCAGAAATTCGTAAATATTTGAAATTCCAATAAAGTGTCCTCAACTACTGGACTTCATCATTGTCTAAATAAAGACAAACATAAATTCATGTTAATGTCTGAGAGGTAGATGTCTGATACTCATTTAGATATTTTTGCAAAGGTATCATCAATCACCTGCTTGGTACCTAATAACACCTAATTTAATATTTTTGGAAAAAGAAATATTGAGTGGAATATGTATAGTTTAGTAGTCATGTTTGATAAATGGTTATCCTTTGGACTAGTTGAAATATTTTTGTAAATGTATCAATCAACCTTATAACATCTAATTTAATATTTTTCAAAATGTAATGGAGCGAAAAATATTTAGTTTAGAGGAAAGTTATAATTCTATACAGCTTATTCGAATCAACTAAGCGTATAGGTAAGAACGTGTTTGCACAAAAGAGGATTCTATTGATTTTATAAGGAAGGAGAAGTCCTAAAGCATTATTTATAAAAGAGGAATCTGCACATAAAAGTAATTAAGGAAAATTAGAAATTTGGGAATGTTAACGTATATCGTTATTAATGGAGCGTCAACTTTTGTGGAATTTTGTTCATATCTTATTCAATGAACTTCCTTGCAGTGACTTTAATGTATTTTAGTCATTAAAGCAATAATTCTTGAGACTGAGTCAGAGACAACAATCAAGTAGAGGATAAAGTAGAGGATCAAGTAGACATTAGCATTTGATAAATTTAAAGGCCCGTTTCTTGAATTCTTTAGCTGGAAATACTCTCTAATTTGAATCAAGATAATATTAAAGAATTTTAAGAGGTAATTAAACTCCAAACATCATTTTGATTTTGTTTCCTTCTTTTGCCTTTAGTATTATAGGTGTTTCTAGATGTTCAACATATTTGTATTATCATGTGACTTAATAGAATACTAATTTTGTTGGATAGGTTGGATCCATTGGCACATAAATAAATAAGTAAATTAGTGTTTACGTCACCAAAGAGGCACTTAAAATGACACCCATAACTATGGGTAAATCTACTTTTAATAAATTGAATGTTGATAACAGTTTCAAAAGTCTAAAAAGATAGTTCATCGGGAAATAAAACGTTTTGATGGAAAATGACTGGAGATAACTATAAAATCTTTTGATTGGTTATTAAACGAAAACTGAACTGGAAACTAAATTCGACATACAACTAAGTTCGTGTGTGCATACAATTCCCTAAGACTGTTAATGATAGAAAATAGCTTCCTTATTCCTACTGTGGGTAAGCATTTAAACTTACCTCCGAATTAATATTCTTTCTTCCGCCACATTAGTTTTGGATTCTCCAAGTTCGTTTCTCCAGATTCTTTGCGTCAATATTTAAGGGATGGGTGCAGAGACAGCTGTAAGCATTTTCTAAGCCTGAAACACATGTGTTGAAAACGTATTTAATACTAAATTTTCAAAGAAACAAAAATCTATTCATTCATTATTTAGGAATAAAATTATAGTGGAAAACAAAATATAAAATTTCAGTTATACGGACAGAGGAAAACAAAATATAAAATATCAGTTATACGGAAAGGAAAAGAAGGGACGAAAGAGAGAGAGAGAGAGAAGGAGGGATATTAATATTTTGAAACCACATCTAACCAAAACTTGAATATTTTAGATTAAAATATCATTCCAATAAGATTTCGTCTGGAATCAATGTCAGAGTGGTCTTGAATAAAGAAATAACTTTGTTTAGCTGTATTTTAGAATATAGGAAGTCTGACAATTCGAACGCACAACCGTGTGCTGACATGGATAGCACAGTAAAAACAGCTTAGTAAGTTTCCAAAACAATGATATATCAGTGAACAACTGTGTTTGTTTCGACTTGTGGCGGAATATTGCTGAGTGGTGTGCATTTTTGTTGTTGCGTGTGTCCCGCCGGGAAAGTTGTCTGAACGTACCGTAAAATAAGAGGAACGAGCAAACTTTAAATTTCTCGTCAAACTGTGCAAGTGAGCAAGTAAAGTCAGGGATATGTTGGTGCACGTTTATGAAGCCATGAAGAGAACGGCAGTCGAAAAATGGATTAAACGTTTCTGTGAGGGGAGAGAAAACATCCCTGATGGAAAGAGCTTAGGGCGGCCAGTAACAAGCAGATCTGAGGAAAAGATTGCAAACATTCGTCGAATTATACGTCAAATTCTTCGGTTGAGTGGGAGAATCATAGAAGACAATCGAGAGAAACACTTAGGCAATCTTAACTGAAAATCATGGTATATACAAGATATGTGCAAAAATGGCACCACAGGTCCGCTCACACAGTACTGTTTACTATATTGGAACACCCTCTATATTTTCTGATGTGCCCCGCAAAGACTTGTTTCTTTACCCGAAGACAAAATAAACATTGGAGATATTTTTATGACATTCAGGACATCAAGTGTAATACGACAACGACTCTGATGGGCATTCCAGAAAGCAAGTCTCAAAATTGGGTTGAAGGGTGGACTAGGCACTGGCACCGGTGCATAGCGTCTCAAAAAGAGTACCTCGAAAATGATCCTAATGATTTCCAGCAATGAGGCATGTACTACTTTTTCTAGTATTAGTTCGCTAAGTTAATTGTCCAACCTCGTATTTAAAAAATACAATTAATCATTGGAAGATTAAAATGAAGTTCCTAGTGGTTGTAGCTCACTTCGTAGAGCATTGGTTTAGCCATCGGAATGTCCTTAAAATTGTGTAAAATATTGTTACATGTACGAAAATTAAATGATTCTTGAATAATTGAATCCTACGGATAAATAAATAGTATGAAAATGTCGTTGAGCGTTGACTTAATAACCTGAAGGTTTTGGGAACGATCCTAGCAGCTGCCCATCCTGTCTGAGATTCTTGCAGGGGTTTTCAAGTCATACCAGGCATATTCTGGGATGATACCTACTAACTAAACCCTGATCTTACAACATGCTCTCTTTCACCTTATATTGGTCTGAGCCTAAAATACCTAAAGACCTAAATGAATTTTTAAGAAGTCATAAATCTGCATTGGATATGCGGTGCGGGTTTCAAATTTTCTTACCTTGGCCATCCAGATTGAAGTTTTCTTTTGTTACTTTTAATGACAGCTGCGGAGTGTTGATATAGTATCTTGACGAATTCATGGCCAGTGTCTACCGTTCTCAATGCATAGATTCCAAGTAAAGTATAAGGAATATGTATGGCGAAAATAGTACCGAGATGTAATTTCTTGTCCAATGCAAGCCAGTTATTTTATTAGCACACCCACATGGACGTCAATGAATAAGGGAAGATATAGGATTTGTTCTATCTGTCTGCCTCCCCGAAGATCTCAACAATTACAAGTCGACAGAGCTGAGCTATACACCGTTGGATTCGTTACGATCACAAACTGCGCGGAAAGTTATAACTTTGACTCTAAAACTGACAGGTCATTTTCATTTATTTAGTTGTTTTTTTCTTCATTTTTCCTATGTATTTTGACAGGGTATGTTTGTCTCCCTAGATCTCAGTATTCCTTAGTATTCTCCATTTATGCCTCTCCTAGATCTCAGTAACAACAAATCATACAGACATGAATGATAAACCGTTGGATTCGTCATTGTCTGAAACTGTTGGGAATATTATCAGTTTGACTCTAAAGGGGCAGGTCCTTTTGAATCGCTTAGTATTCTCCGTATGTGCCCCTATATATATATATATATA
>JAGDQP010005465.1:0-31222 GCA_022664845.1 Lepisma saccharinum | reverse complement strand
TGATCTACACTGTTGGATTTTTCATGGGCTGAAACACTGAGTAAACTATGAAAGTGACTCTAAAGCTTGCAAGTACTTTTCAATCCCTTAGTATTCTCCATTTATGCACCTCCTAGATCTCATTAACTATAAGTGCGAGAGAGATGAGCCACACAACATTGGATTCGTAATGGCCTGAAACCGTGGAATAACCTATAAGTTTGACCCTAAAACTGGTAGTTCGTTTTCTTGTTGCTTAGTATTCTCCATTTGTGCACCTCCTAGATCTCAGAAACTACAAGTCCGACAGAGATGATCTATACACCTTTGGATTCGTCATTGTTTGCAATGGTGAGGAACACTATGAATGTGACTTTAAAAGCGACAGGTTCTTTTCAATCGCTTAGTATTCTAGATTTCAGTAGCCACAAGTTCGACAGAGATAAGCCATACGCCATTGGAATAGTCTTGGATACCGGTGGAAAATCTATAACTTTGAATCTGAAACTCTCAGGCCACGGCGTTCGCTTAGACTCCATTTGTCCCAATTACTTTAACTCTTTATTTTGGGTGCGTTATAAGATAATTTGATTTTATACGGGGACGCTTTGGTTTTGTCTACTACAACAAAACCAATAATTAGCTTGTAATAAATATTGAATACTTTTTAACTTGCATTTTTAATTGCTTTGTGCATGCAACGTTTACTAGCTGATTTAAACATTGATTGCTCCAGGCAAATATAATTTGCAATCAACTCTACATAATGGACGTGCTCTTTAGGGCGTTTTCCCCACCTGATGAAATGTAATAGTAAACCATCATCTATTTACCTTTTTTCAGGGTAGAATATCAATTACCATTGTCAGGTAACATATAAATACTATGAAGCCTCGTTAATATGTACTTCGAAGATCCAGACTTCGGCTAATCCGGACATCATATTTCGACCGCTTGAGACACATTATTATTGAAGGCAGATATCTGTAATGTGTCCTAACAAAATATAGACAATTATTTCGAAGTCGTTTCGAAGCAAGCTTTTCGATTGAGGTAAAACCAGGTCTGTTTGGCACATTGTCAACAGCTTTATCCATGTTAGGTGAACTCTCGAAGTGGGTAAATAGAAGTTAGTTAGTAAATCCACAATTGATATTTTTTGAGAAGTCTTGTATCAGCAGCTTGCGAGTGTATTGTTTCCTCCTGGATGTCTTTCATTCAATTCTAGATTAGAATCATGGACATTTTTACCATCTAGGACCATGACAGAACTCGATTATAGAATCAATTACCATTCAAATAAAGCAATTTTCCCTCATCAGTGTTCGGCAAAGAGCTCATACTTATGTATTAAAATGTAAAATGATAATAACAGCAACAACAGAAACTATATTACCTTCATTCCAAGAAACAGTCGATCAAAACGAGGGAAAGCTGTAGAGTACGTTAACTTCATTATCTTGAATTAAACGGACGTTAACTTCATTACATAAACCTCATTTCACTACATATGCTAAAATAAGAACACTTCTAAATTTGCATAGTGATATCCATCGTTATATTTCTATTGTTTTTCTTAAATATTTACGTTATTAATTGTTGCAATTTAACCAAAATATTATGATTTCCTTGGAGTTTTTACTTTGTACTATACGTACACCGTTTATATAGAATGATACACTGATTTGTATTATATTCGGAAAACGAGGCCTCTATAAATATATACTATCGTATGTATGCAATCACTTCTAGACGAAAGTTTGTACTAGTCTGTAACCACTGCTTTTGCTTGTGGAACAATCAATCACAGGCGGCGACAGATATTTTCGGATGGGTTTTAATAAATGTTACTCGAAAAGAAAATCGGATCCAAAGCTCCCCGAGAACGGCTCCAGGGCTTTACGGAGATTGACCGAATAGAAGAATAGAAAGGGAGAGATGAGTGGATGCAGGTTCTTTGGAGATGATATGCGATGAAATGAGTATAAAATTAATGTTTTATACCGGGAATAAGTGTCGTAAATTCCACCATCTTTGCCCATATGGAAATTCCAAGAATATGATGTTCTGCTTTCCCCACTAATCGGATATATTGGGCTTACGTTAAAAATTCATGTACAAGAAATTGAACAACGTTCGCGGACGATGGAATTTACGAAACTCATCCCTAACAATACTCTAATGTTGAAACGTTCTGTTGCTTTCTAATAGTGTAAAAAAAAATCACTCTTAATACCATGAGTGTGATGGAAGGTCACATTCGTAGAAAATAAATAAATAATAATACAAAAATAAAGGACGTAAGATAAAGAGAAAGAATGTTCAATTTCTAATTTTAAATGAAACAATCACTTGGAAAACTGTGTTAAACTTTATCAAACTTAAAAAAATAAACAATACAAAAAGGAGCCCAGGGATGAGGTCCCTGGACGAGTTTGTCCGAATGATGATTGATACAAACAATTAAGACGGGAATAATGGATTTACTCTTGTATGCAAATGATTTGTGTACGCACACAACATAATTTAACCGTTTCCCTCTTCTAGCCAATACAAAATTAGGTAAGGAGGAGCTAATGTAACACTTAATATATATTTTCAGAAAATTAACATCGGGAACATACGGAAAACAAAATGAACAGATATTTATATCTGACATGCTTCAATTCACATGAATTAGCAATAAAAATAAAAACAATTTTACTTTTTTTCCTCGCTGCCTAGCAACAACGCACAAAAGAATCAATCATATTAATCTATGCCGTCGGGCTTATTGGATACATATAGAATTTGCTCCTATCACAAAGTTTCTCCTCTAGATAAGGTGCCTTGATAAGTACAATAACCAAACGAAATTTAAAGTAATACCTTGCTAAAAGTAGGGAGTACACTAGTATTTCATAGACCTACATTCTGAAAATGTTATTTTCGTACGATTAGATCAAGTAACCTGAACGTTTAACGTTACTGAATGACCTGTGTTTTTCTGTGAAGATGAAATATACCATGCGGTCCGCAAAATGCCTATATTGATAAGACAGAAATACGTTAATGAATAGAGAGGAAACTTGATTGAAATTACGGGATACGAAAGTGGAGAGTTTGAAACTTGAATGGAGAGTGGGGGGTCATACACTGTAAAAATAGGAGACACGACGTTCATCCAAAAGATGGAGGCAGCTTAGCTGCCTCCACTTTTTGGATTAACCTACATTCAGCCAGTTTTCGGTTGAATGTTATACTTTCTGTAAAATTTCAAAATGCGTGTATATATATATGACTGTTCCAACGTAATTCATTCAAGCAGAGCATTCTTTAAAGTTGAAAAGAATAAAAGGTAATATTCCTTTAACATTAAAAATTAAAAAAAAAGTTGAACTGGTCGAGTTTCGATCCAGGGTCCACAAGCACACTTGTCAGACGCTCTTGCCACTTAGCTACTTTTTTTTTAAGGTGAAACGCACCCTAACCGAATGCGCCACCCAACTGGTTTAACTCTTACAACTCTTTCAACTGACTTTTCCTAACTACGGACAACACAGTTAAAATCACATTCATGCCCGAGGCGGGATTCGAACCCACGATCCTTGGCTCGACAGAGTAGCGCGCTAGACCGTTCGGCCACCTGGATCGGCCCTACGGAGGCAGTTGGTGTTTTCCGAGTGATATCTATAGCTAAGGTTTTACTGAGAAAGGAGGTTAATCATTTAACACGTTATTTTACTACGAGGAATGTCTCGTGGAGAAAGGAGAGATACGTTTGCTACAGTGTAAAGTTTTATACCTAACTTAATTTCTCTTTCCGCCAATACAATCCTTGCCGTTCTCGGTCCACCAGTGAACTGTATACTGTTCACAGTTTAAAGGCAATAAAAACACTCAAAATGGCGGGGCGTTCAGTAACAAGCAAGTAACGTTACTCCTGTTACTGGATTATAGAATATCCAACTAAGGCTTAAACTTCATCCACAAAAGTACGTAACCTCAAAATTGCCAGTTTAGCTTACACTTCGATCAGAAAATGACCGAATTTTAAGCGTAAAATAAGTTGAACGTTCACCGACAAATCACTTTGGCCAGTTTCAACCCGTTTTCAGTTAAGGTTAAGCTGTTACAAAGAAAATGTTAAACTTTAAAATAGAGTTAATTTTACCAATCTTTCCACTAAAAGGCTTACACTATATCCACGTTTAAGAGTAAATACAACAAACTTTAATTTATGAAAGATAAACAAGTAATAATAACATGCCAATAGGCAAGACACTAAACTAACAAAAGTGATCACCCTTACTTAACATCTGAATATTTCTCAACTGAGATACTGACCAGTTCTCGTGAACTCCCGAACAACCGCAACATTGACACATTACAGAATGATATAAACCAGTAATTACAATGACTGAGCTTGATCTCAATATTGTGTTAGAGATATATTCTTGTAGAAACTAATGAGACTGTTACCGAACGTCCTGGTGGTTGAGGAAGTTGTTGTTAATTTTATATGCTTATCTATACAGATATGACTATTTACGGCAAACGCAAAAAGTTGAACTAGGAATCTCGGCTTACACAAAGCATGTTTTTACCATGGAACAACGGCTGTGTGGGGGCGGACCCCAGGTACCACTAACTATTTAGCCGGACGAGGTCCCAGACGAGAGCACTACGGTGCTTTCTCCTTACACAATCCTCAGCTTCAGTTCAGAAGAAAAAAAGGATAATAGCCCCCCCTCCCCCGCAAAAAATTACACAATCTAATTTTTACTGTACTGAGGTTGCTCGTACAATGAATATGAGATAATAATCTGTAATCGATATAGTTAGAATACATTGAACATGGACATGACACAACTTAATTATAATGACCACGCCAAGTTTAACTTTTATATGCAAGGAATGATCAAGAAGAATTTGAAAGCGGTGGCAAATTATTCCAGTGAAATATTTTACACCATACTCGTTCTTTTCAAATGATATCGGCTCGAATTAACATGGATGTGCAAAAAAATGTTGGCAAGCATAGTACAATGGCTTCTCTTTGCGCAGCAGTCAACAGTATAAGAAATGTTGTAATTACATTTCTCTCATACAAAAACGTTTCTCTCATAGAAAATTTGTATTGACGGCTGCACACAGAAATTATCGGTTCTGGCAGTTCTTAGTGGTGGGTCTCTCAAATTTATTCTAAATGGTTTTAACTTCTATGGAAAATCTGTTAGAACAAAAAAAAATCACTATAGAAAGTTGTCGGTAGCGTCTCTGACCCAAAGTCATGGTACGTTCCAAAATCATCAATTGGTTGGACGAAAGGAAATGGTTTGTTATGCAGTACTTTACAAGTGTTCGGTGGTGAAATTCGCCAACCTTCGACATAAACTGATGGATGGTCAATATTGTCGGAAAATTTTGAGAATCTCTTCTCGCTCAGCTTTATTGTCGGGAGGGATTTCCCTCCTCCGACTTATGGTGACTGGGTTTGAAGGAGGTTTGTTCCTGATGTGTACCCAGGCCTTACGATTACGAATTATAAAGGAGAATTTAAGTCCTACCTGTTCGTTTGAAACAAGCGAAGGAAGTTCCTCGGCACTCAAGCATCCTGGGATCGATTCTCGCACCACTCGTGGATGATTGTAGATTGTCTCTGCGACGGAACTCCAATGATAGCACACAGCACCTATACCACAAGAATCACTTGGTATATAGTCTCTCATATTAGGCGTGTATCGAAACACCTGGACACTGGATGATGACGGACACCTACAGTAGCACATAGCGTTGTACAGTGAGAAACAATATCGGAGAATTAATTTAAGCGAAAATGGTAACTGAACTTCGAGGGCACACTTGAAAACTTTAGCCTCTCATTTTGTGCAAATTGGCTTCAAATAAAAAGATATAATATCCCGTAAAGTGCACGGAGTTCCTTCGTAATATATTACGTTGTACCTCCGGTATGTTCACTTTGAAACCGAAACTTCGACTGACTCATTGTTGACACTCATGTCTCGCTCAGTGTACCAATGACCTATAATCTTCTTTCCAAAATTTTAAAATTCTCTCCTCCTGATTCGTTCCTCGATCCTTCCATTCTTCTTCAAGCGTCCTGTCCGTTAATTCCGTCATTGTTGTTCTTTTTTTGCTAAACTTCCACACGTGACTTTCTTAGATTTACATATACTTCACTAATGGTCTTGGTGCCGTCACCGCGGCGCTCACAGAATACTGATCCCGACATGTCAGCTGGACTTTGAGCCGTACGGTCCTTCAATTACAAAGGCGCTGTGTGGTAGAGTGGTTCAGAAATGAAAAGGAACTTTTAGCACTTATCGTCCGCAGTGTCTTGTGAATTTGCCTGAAAACAGTTGTTTAAGACCTTTCTCTGCTTCTCTGCCGTTTGCCAAGAAAAGGGGAGGGTAAATAAATGTAAGAACTCGTTCTTGGTGCGTTGAGTAATTTAATTAATAGGGATGTTTCTTTCGGTTTGCATATACAGAATAAAAATGAATTCATAATGATTTAATGAGAATCAAAGAATGATAGACGAATTTATGAAAATGATGCGGACTGTTACAAGTCCAGTAATTTGAAAAAAAATAAAAGGAAGGATGATTTTAGTTGTATCATTCTGTCATAATAATAAGTGATATGTAAAAATAATATTGACCTTATTACTTTAGTTTATTCATGTATAGGTTATTCCTTCTACTTACTTGTGTATGCAATGATTAAACCATCGAATTAGGAAGCATACAGAATTGTATTGCTCAGAAGGACTGGAGTTGTAAGTATGAGGAAATTTAAATGTATGTATTATTTGTTCCCTCCTTGTGCTTTCACGTTAGCACACGTAATAATAAATATAAATGTTGTCCAAATTTATAGTTTTATTTATTATGTTTTAGAAGCATCATCGGCATTAGAACACTACGTGTTACTACTAAAAAGGTTGGAGGACTGATTGTTTTAACCATGATTTTTTGTTTGGACTATCTTTTAAATACCGACCGCCCAGGTGGAACGTAATCCTTCTGAGCTTATGAACGCCAAGTTAATTCTTATCTGGTTATTGTTGTATATCGAAAGTTCAGCATAATATTGCAGCATAAAATTAATGATACCAGCTGCGATATCCATTTTATCACCTCCACATTTGCACAGAAGTAAACCATAATTCCAAACACTTTGTATCGCTTAGTAAGGCCATTTCACTATTTCAACAATTGAAGAAGTAGACGTTCGTAAATTGTTTTGGACTTCTTTACTTTCTGGAATCAGCTTTACGTTTTCAGCACTTGTGCAGAATAGGAGGCTGAACGTTTAATTGCTATTAATTTACATAAACAGGTTAAGCATGAAGGTTAAGAATTAAGGCTACTATAAGTTTTGTGAGTGGTGTTCCTTGAAAGAGATGGGGACTAACCAAAACCTTATTCTAGGTACCATTTCAGCATTGAACTGGAACTAAGAAAAAAATAGAAAACCTCAGTGAACATACCCACAAGATTAAAAGGTGCTTCAGTTTCATTTTTCAGTTTAAACAGCTCAGTTGAGTTGTTTTACCTCAAGTCTCTTCGAAGGAAGTTAAAAAAGAAACGGTGCTGTATCACCAATGGCCAATGAACTTTGTTTAACTAAATTACTTTCGCGCTCTGAGAGCTTTCCTTGAATATTTATATCATTTATCTCAGAAACTACTCTGACGACTTTGACTTAATGTTGTACGTATCAAGAAATGAGTGTGAGATGGATGACAATTTAGTTTCGTAACTGCTTCGATAAAGGGTTGGACATTGAACGGGTAAAAAAGATGGTAAATTCGGACCAGTGTATATGTACTAAGCAACAATTGTAGATATAATTTTTTTCTCACCAGAAGGCACTAGCTGGAATTGAAAAATAATTTGCATATTTACACATTCTTATTATAGCTTTGGCAATTCCAATATCTGTCAATAGATGGCAGTGCTGGTGACAGTTTTGTCGTCCCTAATATTTAGCACTTTTGCTTTCTTAAAGATCATTTACTGAGTTTTCCTTGGAAAATTATCGGTAATGAAATACAACATAATTTTCCTTCTCTTAACAATACTTTTAGCATATCGTCAATGTTAAGAATAGGGCTGTCAATATCCGGATATTTTGATATCCGATTAATCGAACAATTCATTGTTCGGATATTCGAAATCCGATTATTCTAATAATTTTCATTATCCGGAACACAGATAATCGAACATTATTCGGATAAACGGATAATTGAACATTATTCGGACAAGCGGATAATTGAACATTATCCGGATAAATGGATAAATGAACATTATCCGGATAAACGGATAATCGAACAATTGAACATTATCCGGATAAACGGATAAATGAACATTAAACGGATAATTGAACATTATCCGGATAATCGAACAATTGAACATTATTCGGACAAACGGATAATTGAACTTTATCCGGATAAATGGATAAATGAACATTATCCGGAAAAACGAATAATCGCACAATTGAACATTATCCGGATAAATGGATAAATGAACATTATCCGGATAAACGGATAAATGAACAATATCCGGATAAACGGATAATCGAACATTATATTATTCGGATAAACGGATAATCGAACAATTATCTGTGGAACAGATAATCCATGAATTATAGTGGATCGAGGGAAGATGCCACACATTTTGTTCTACGAGACATTGTGCACTAATTAAAAGAAACAGAAAGACAATTTTTGCACAAAAAATATATTCAACATTGATGCTCATACTGACGGAAGTATATCAAACTAATTGTATACACAACGAATATATTCACTGTTTCTTTCAAGCATATTTTTGGAGGAATTTTTCCCCCGGAAGGTTTCCAACCGCCCTCCCAAAAGAATTAATGTTAACCACTTGTTAATAGTATTTTAACACTGAAATACGTATATAATAGTATATTCTGTAATATGGTTCATATTATTTTGAGTTTTAATTTTATTTGTGGCCTTTAGGCATCTAAGGCTCAGGCCGTGATAGGGGAGGAGAAAGGATTCGGGAAGGCGTCGGCCAGGGCCTATGTTAAAGGCACCCTACCAGAAATTTCCTGGTGTGACTGAGGAAAAACTCTGGAATATCTCAGTCAGGATGGTCGGCTGCTGGGATCGAACCCACGACCTCCCGAATGCTACGCCAACGCTCTCCCATTAAGATGTTATTTTTAGGTTAACTAAGGAAGTGCAATATATTGTTAAAGTAACATTAGTGTATATTGTTATTTTTTATTTTTAGCACATTACAGTCAATATAAATTGTTTATAATTTTCGTGAGCCTCCCACAGGCCCCCGAATAAAATCTCCTGGAAGAAACATTGGATATAGGCCTATTGGTCTTTAAACTTACATATCAAATAAGGAATCTTGTCCAATCCATCAGTGTAAGATATCCACTTATTTGGGGGAAGATATATCGTACATTATAATTAAGATAAACGACAATAGTAGTGATACTTCATGACTACATTTTCTATAATATGACTAAAATACATAAACAAGTATGGATATCTTTCCACCACTTCAGATTGTTACAATGTCCACCTTGACGACATCTGCTAGATAACGCAGATTTCTCTCCCTTATGTAATAATGGAACATACACCAACTTCATCCAGAAATAACTTTAGGTTTTGTGTGAAATATATAATAAATAACAGCCATATTTGATCCACTACTGGATGAGGCCTCTCCCCGGAGGGAAGAGATTGGTTTACTGCTCCCACGCTGGCCAGATGGGTTGGGAGAGGAGAGCCTAAGCTTTCACTATGATCGCCACTTTCTTTTATTCATAGCAACTAAGTGCTGGGTAGTCACCGTTCCAGACCCACACCCCTTCAAAAAATCATGCAGCGCCGGGAATCGAACCCAGGACCCCTCAATCTATAGTCAGGAACGCTAACCACTAAACCAACGGGATGGTCATATATGTATATTCTTATGGCGTACATTCTATTGAACATGTACCGAGTATACGTAGCATGTTGTAGTAGAGCGTTGGCTTGTGTTCGATAAACCCTGAGTTCGATACCTGCGTCGGTCACCTTGACTGAGTAGTATTCTTAGTCACATAAGGTTAATGCTGGGATGGTACTTTCGAAACTAGGCACTGACTGACTTTTCTCCTACATCCTCACCCCGCCCGTATTCCGACCTGAGCCATATATAGTTACCTGTAGGCCATAAACAACATTCAAATTCTATTGAATACGTACGCAGTGGAATTCTATTGAATACCATTTACAAAATGTCCTTATATGACTCTATTCTATTCAAGAAGAATAGTTCAAGAAATGATCGTCTAACCAGAAAACAATGAAAATAGTCTTATTTGATAGAATGTATTTAGGTAGTGGGCTTCAAATGGCGTGCTACCCTGTTCAAGTGCATTTTCTTGGCTGTCATGGAATTTAGTCCGATTCTAAGCTGTGTACTGAGTAGAGAAAATTATTTTTAAGCTAAAACAAGATGTTTTTGGGAAGTACTTGTTATGAACTGATTGCCTCCTTTTCTTCTTAGAAAGAAACCGAATTTGTAAAATAAGTATATAAGTAAAGATTCTCCACTTAGAAATGAATTGTCTTAAGGTGCCGTTGAAGTACTACGTAAGCATTCAAGTCGGGGGGGGGGGGTCAAGCGTTGCTTATTTCTTCTGACAATAGGGGAGGGAGATCAGAGCAATGTTTACGTAAGATCCGCTAAAAAACTTGTTAGTCTAGATTTATTTAGAGACTTTTTTTTACTACGAAATAACGATAAGAAACTTGATGTGTTTTACGTAAGCATAAGGGAAGGGGGTGGGTACCTACTATTTCTTACTTACAACGGGAAGGGGTTCAAAATGACTAAACTGATACTTGAATGTCCCCTAAATCACCTTAATATATTATCGATCCTGATTCCTGTTCAACATTTTTAATGGAATATCCATGACTTTTAGAAGGTTGTTTCTTCTTTTTACCTTCATTGTGAGAACACTGTTAACTAAGTGTAAGAGAAAGATAACGGAAGATAATGTTTTGTGTGTCTGATAACTATGAAAGTTATGTTATATATGGAGTATGAAAACGAAAAACACACATAATATGGAAAAAACATTTTATGTCATCTCAAATAGTCTGAATTGGCCACAGAGTGAAATATCTTGGGCGCTTATACCCCTTGATCTCTTCACAATAGACTGAATGATACTGCAATATTTGTGCTCCCCCCTTCCCATCTTTTTCTCTCTGAGCGTATTTAATTGGCTAAAAATTAAGCGTGTATCAAGATTTAATTTATGTGAAGACATTTCTATAACAAGTACCTGTTTTCTTCGTGAGGCTTAATCAATTTTCTTAATCTGTGGTAGATATATTCGTTCAAAATGGAATGTTTACTACTGAACAGAATCTTAGAGATTTAGAAGTTTCCTTTACATTATTTCCAAAAAATGTAAAGATATTGGTAAGCGTAATGCTCTCGCTCCCCATGTTAATTTCGTATTTCTCCAGGGAGAAAGTGGTTTGAAATTATCAGTGATTAAAATTTTTCGTGCTCTTGTGAAAACGAATTTAAACGGAAATTGGAGTTTAGGAAAGAAATAAAAATATGTAATGGTAGTGTAAAAGTATGCTTTGTTTTCAATATGTAAGTACAAATGACAGAAAATGTGATGGAAAGTCTTCATTAAATTTGCCTAATCAACTGCATCTAAAAGTATCTTATTTCATATTACTAGAACTAATAGTTAACATTAGATACGTTATACTCCAGTTTACCTATCGTTCCCAATCGCATGGAAGTATGAACGCTGATCTCATGGCCTTTAAATACACCGGCTTTCCGACAATAATAAATTACTTACGTTACAAGTACACTTAAAGTAACTAACCCAACCAATATAACTTTGTGGAGCTCAACCTATGTCCCACTCAACAGGAGGCTGAGCAGGGGAATTTCGCTCATTGAAGATTTTGAAACAAAACTCCGACTGACAATTTGGCAGGGGTAAAATTGTGTTACTTCTCTTCTTGTACTCTTGATTTTCGTATATATTTATTAAAATTGATTTATTTCACTATAGATAAACTGTAGAGGGCATCAGTCCCCTAAGACTAACTTATGAGATGTACCGCCAAGTTTTCTGCTATATATTTACCAACATTAGGCAGCATTACAAGGAAAGACGATAATCGGAATGCCATAGTGCTGTAAGCAAAGAAGAGTGCTGGCAGTATTGGACGTTGATTACGTCATTTAACTTCGTTATCGAAGCGCGAGTCTTAAATCATTATCCAGTCGGATGAGTTCCTGTGTTCGCTTTTAGTCCGCTCTTGTTTAGACTTCATAGTACCGTATCGGGACGCGTATAACAGATACGCTAGCATCTATGTTAACGAGCGTTCATCCTTAGTTATACACATCGTATAAATGAACAATTCTTATCGACCAGAAGAGAGGGAACGTTAATCAACACACTGAGGAGTGGCAGTGTGTATATCGACATCAAGTGGTAATGATGAGTATATCTTATCTTGTACCCTGTCAACTTCACTAATTACACAATCTCGAATCTACAGCTCTTATTATCAGTAATGTGTACAGAGGTGAATATAACTAATGTTCTACCTAGTTTGTGTTTTCAATATATCTTCAATTGTATCTTCAGCTTCACATGTCTATAGGATTCATAGACTACAATAAATCTAAACAACATTGAAAGATATAGCACATAGGTATTAGAATAAGATAGTAAAGAACAAGATTCATATGATTATGCCCAGATATACTGGCGAAACAAGGTACGTATGGTACTTTGAACATCCATCTTTGAGATACGTGCCAAAGAGGGCATTTTTTCTTTTAATACATTAAGAAAGACTTAATATTTTGGAAGTTAGCCTTACCTTTCTTTTGTATGTAAAAGTGTCACAGATTTTCTCTTCCTCCTGAAGTAATAAGGAGGAAATAAAAGTTCCATTAAATAGAAGAAGTAGTTATAGTCTGTGTTTATCATACCAACGACGTTAAAATAGTATTTTGCACCATTTCAGGTATTTCTTTCTTTCTACGGTAATGTTAATTGTTATGTTTACAGAAAGAAACAATAGAGAAAACGTAACAAACTAGCAACAATGAAGACCAATGGGAAGAAGATGATAGAATTTTCCATTTTTATTTATGGCCTTTAAGTATCTAAGGCTCAGGCCGGGATAGGGGAGAAGAAAGAATTTGGGAAGATGTCGGCAGGGCCTATGCTGAAGGTGCAATCCCAGTATTTGTCTGGTGTGACTGAGGGGAAACCCTGGAAAAACATCAGTCAAGATGGTCGGCCGCTGGAATCCAACCCATGACCTCCCGAATACTACGCCAATGCTCTACCACTGACCAACGGCGTCTCGGTAAGATTATGGACGATGTAAAAGAGATAGAACAACAGTAATTTTAAAATTGCATCTCCTTTCCTCGCTGTTTCGTACTATGGGGATCAGTAGCATGATATGCAGTCTCCACATCTTTTTGTTTGGATCTCTTGCTCTTAAATCTTCTTATATGAGATATTTGGAAACCAGTTATTATAAATTAAGAAGTAACGTACTCAAAGAAAAATAAGAAAAATAGAAAGTGCTTTGAAGCAATGTCGAGATGCACGTAGCGCCGATGCTAGAGACACCCAAATAAGATCCTCGTCACCCATCGTCTGAAACGATGTAATATCTTGATAAATAATGGCGTTAAAACGTGTTGGGTTAACAAATCACAATCGATGTTTTAACTAAGAATTATATTTGAGCAAAGTTCGGGATTAACGGACTCCGGCGTAAAGGGGATTCCCCATGTAATTGATATTGCGTCGTAGAAAAACACAAATAAAAATCTTCCTTAACCGGTAGTCTTTAATCGTAAACTTGGATTCTACTTTTGCAGTATTGCCATGTAGTAGACGATGAACTATTTTTAAGTTTTCTGAGTAAAATCTCCGAGATACTGCTTTTACTTTCATAGAAGTCAACCCTATCCACAAAATATTCTTTTTTGAAGAGACCGACAGAATCTGGTTAGTGTCTTGAAGTCCCACTTACAAGGGACACCCGCGAACTCGGACAGGAGAAACCGGATGAAAGTTTCTACAGGAACTAATTGCAGGTCACTGAATCCAGTGGTGATAGTCGTTTCCATGCAAAATCAAGCAGTCAAGCAGTAACGGCGCCAGCTCATGGATGATAGGCCAATGGATGATAGGAAGAGCTGAGTAGAAACGGGAAAATTGAAATGCTGAATGTAGTAAATATAATTAACGATTGAGTCTACAATACGTAGAAGCACATGTGAATACCGTATGTGAATCACAGTGTTGCCAACGCATTGAAAATAATGTGTGAAAATGGGAATGGTAAAAGTGTCAAAAGAAAGCAAAATAGTGGAATACATAAAAAAAAACGAAACAGTAGTCGGGAATGAGGTTTTGTCATGTTAAAAAACAATGTTGCTAACTGCATAGAGAATAAAAGAGATAATAAACGTACGTTATAAGCAAACAAAAATAACTGCAATCAGAAAAGATAAGCGGGAGTGAATCAACAGGCACAGAAAGAAAGAGTAGTGTTACACATTGCGATATTACACTGTGTCTGGTGACAGGCGCCATTCGGCAATACAAACTCTATTTCCGGCGGATCGTTGATTTCGTACGACTCCAATGTGACAAACCTCAGGTGAATTTACACATCGTTATTTCATGATCAAGCTGCACTCTGCGACCTACAATCAACTTTCCACACCGATCTACAAACCTATGTTGCAGTATGCTTGGCAAAAGGCTGGGTACGACATCGGTTCAGTCATATTGTCATTTTATAATGTTATTAGTGTCGCATTTGACATAGAATTGTTACTATCTAGAGATGATGCTAACTGTGAGTCCGCAGCGATGGTAAAATGTGCATACTGTACACTGTCTCTGTGCTTTGAGCACTTCCTTGCCTACCCACATCTGCAATTTGAGAATTAACTGTTTCTTGCACACTTTCCGGTCAGTGTAACAGCCTAATGTATTTTCAAGTTCTTCCGTACTGTACCATTTTACTGGTAACACCGTCGCCCCGGTTCCATGTTTCTTTTGGTCCTGATAATAATGATTTCTTGTCTCGGTCCTGCTCTGTTACTCTTCATGTCCGTACATAACGATGGGGCCTGTCACCAGACACAGCATATTACATGGCAATGTGTAACACCACTCTTTCTTTATGTGCCTACTGATTCACTCCCGCTTATCTTGTCTGATTGCAGGTCTTTGTTTTTGCTTATAACGTACGCTTATTACCTCTTTTATCCTTTACGCAGTTAGCAACACTGTTTTATAACATGATAAAACCTCATTCCCGATTACTGTTTAGGGTTCTTTATGTGTTCCACTATTTCGCATTCTTTTGACACTTTCTTCCATTCCCATGTTCACACATTATTTTCACTGCATTGGCAACACTGTGATTCACATACGGCATTCACATGTGCTTCTACATATTGTAGACTCAATCGTTAATTATATTTACTACATTCAGCATTTCAATTTTCCCGTTTCTTCTCAGCTCTTCTCTAGCACATTGGCCTATCATCCATGAGCTGGCGCCGTTACTGCTTGATTGCAGGATTTTGCATGGAAACGACTATCACTGACCATGGATTCAGTGACCTGCAATTAGTTCCTGTAGAAAGTTTCATCCGGTTTCTCCTGTCCGAGTTCGCGGGTGTCCCTTGTTAGACTTGAGTTAAGGTGACCATATTTTTTTAGTGAATTCGTGGAGAATCGGGATAATTCCACTTCTTCTTTGTTGGAACTGTAAATTTGTCTACCCTTTCTTTCCCCCCTACCACTACATGAAAGATTACTCCATTCTCAATATTTTTTATCTATATTCCTTGAATTTAGAGTTTACAAATGAAAAGCAGTTAAATCAATCAGAATATTCCTAATGGGATTTTAGAAAAAACAAATACAAAAAAGAGTACATTTCAAGGATGTAGCGGGAAAAGTACAGAATAGAAAAAAATGGACCCCTGAAAAGAGTTTATCTGCTAGCCCCTAGACAGAATTCGTTTTCGATTCCTAAATAAAACAATAAACTTTTTGGAAGGATATTTATTCTTCAAACCAGGGAAAACACCGAGGAGAAAAATACCTGGGGGATAAATCCCTTAATCCGTGGAAACTTCTCGGAAATCAAGTGTGATAGGTCATCTTAACTTGAGTGCTTTCCTAGAATTCTACTTATCAAAACAGTTACAAAAGAGTAGTTACTCTGAATTGATTTTTGACAGAATTTATGATTTGAATGAAGTTATCTTCGGAGTTCATTGTTAGTGCTATGCTATCTCTTTCAGACTTCACCTTGCAAAGGTATGTATAGTATGCTCCTAAAGTTAGATACAGGGAACTTGGAGTAGTCGTAAGTTTAGCACGAGTTAGTTTTCATGAGTTAAGACAATACTGTACGATTCTTGACTCTAATCTAACTGTACAGCTAAATTATAAGGACTATTTGCGTTGACACTTAGCAACGGCATAATGTACTTATTATGTTAGTGTCACTAGATCCTCGGTACGGGGTTTGCATATCTGATGCGTAATTCTGTGTTTAGTTGACATAAGCAAATGTGGCGAATTTTATAATTTTACAGGAAGAAGAATTACATCTTGGCTGAACTTTAGATACTCACTATCCTTTAAAGATAACAACTATTCCTCGAATTTGACTCGTTACCTTACTCCAAGCAAAACGATACAACGACGTCCGAACTCGTAAGATGGTAGCACGTGTTTGTTTTTAAATACTGATGATTTAGTATACGAAGTAACGCTTCTTATTATTATTCTATGGAATCACTTCTTTATGAACTTGTGCCTAGATGTTGTGTAGGAAGTAGAGTAAATGGATGATTCTTTATCATAAAACTCTAATTACACTTAGAATCAGAGTTCTCGTCGGTTATTATGGTAACCAAGTTTTTTTTTTTAATATACAGGGTGTTCCGTGAGGAAACTGACAAACTTTGCACATTTATTCCTTACATCAAAACAACACGAAAGTTTATCATGCACTTTCCTGAGAAATGTCTTAATTTTTAGTGTTGCCAGTTGAAACTTTCTGACTGTTAGCGTGTGGTTGGCAATACTTCACGTTGCTATCAGCACGAAACTTCCGACTATAGTCATGGCAACGGAGATTGTGGCATCATAAGTTAAGTAGAATTAAGCATTATAATGACACAGCCATCAATCCCCTCAGATGTTTCTCTAACTTAAACAGAGCAATACGATAAACATGATAGGACGTGTTACGCGAGTGATGTAGTCACTGAATAGATTTCATGTTATTTCAAAACAGTATAAAAAGTTTAAGAAAATGTGAAATTGTCAAATTTATAAGATTTTTGTTTATAACTTAAAATTCATCTAAATTAGAAGCCCTTAGCTTTACGTGCGAAACAGTAACAACGAATCAAATTAGCAATACAGAATAAATTTCTCCAGTTAGTTATTTCAAGGAATGAAAGCACACTTATCTACAAATTTATAGTCGGTCTTTCGAAATTTAACACGGCGTTTTGAGTCATCGTGAGTCAATTTAATTTTTGGTAGCTTTCAGAACCTTACGATTGATCTAAACTAAATTCAAACTTGAATTTATTTATGATCTTTAGACTCAGGCCGAGATAGCATAGGGGAAATGACGAACGTAGCGGCCAAGGGTTTACTTAAGGTGTTCTCCCGGCATTTCACTGCTGAAACTGAGGGGGAACATTGGGAAACCTGCTAGAATTGTCGGTCGGGACCTTCTAACGCGCGTCCCGTGGCTTCTCTTTGCTGATCCAACGTCTTCGACGTTACCACCTCGACCACGGTGGCTGGATTGACCTAAATTTGGACAAAAAAGTTAAATAGGTTACAATACACAATGCGATCTTCCTTAAAGACAGATGACATATTATTACGAAATTTTGATTATTTGAATTGTGATTATGTCCAAAAACAAGTTTGCCACGAATAACTTCGTTCAATTGATCCCTACTCTACAAATCTTGAATCCAAGACTACCCTTATAGCAAGCGAGCGTGCTAATAATTCACCCACCCAGGGGTTGATACGAAATTCGTATTAAACACTGCTTGATTATACAAGTAGGCCTAAGTGCGGTCGTCTTCATGTTTGGAATATCGACAGTTTGACTTAGATGCTTATCTCGACTTTTGTTCCATAGTGCTGTTACCGCCCATAACATTCATTTTATCTTTTATCTTATCGACTTTTGTCCAAGAATAACGCCTAGTGACAGTTGAAATGTCCTGTATCGGCTAATGTTACAGAGAACAAAAACGAATCGTTGCTAAGAAAATTTAAACCAGTAAGAAAACAACTGGCATAAATATGAATTCAATCATTCTATTTTTTTCTCCTCTACGAAAGACAAGGACCTTTATTGACCAGTACTAGTATTCAAGAGTGTATTGACAAATAGAAAATAAACATAACTGAACCCTAAAGACACCTTTTGAAAATACGAATTAACAAAATTAATTACGGAGTTATAAAGCAGTAATTGAAGGGTCCGATTGAAAAAAATCCTTAAGTCACGCTTTTACTTTTCGAAATATTTGAGATCAAAGATTAACAAACCATGACGTTGTATTGGTGCTAATTTTGTTACTCTTGTGTATTTTTTTTTATATTATAAAAACTAAAATATGGACTTAGTTTCTTTTTAAAATCAACTGGATTCTAAAGTATATATTTGTAAGAAAATATTATAAATGAGGACAAAAAATACGTCAAAATTATGTTTATAACACCTTGCAGAGATAGAAATGAACTGTATTCAGTTTCCACTACATCTGTAGCTAGAGTACAATCAGCTGTTTGTTGCGGCACCATTTAAAACTACCTTTCATTTTCGGATATATACAGTACTTTTCGGGTATATCAGTACGGATTTCCCTACCTGATGGGATGACGTTTTCCTCTATGTATGCTTTTGGTCGGTCTTGTCCTCTCCGGTACAAAGTGAGGAATGTGAACAGGCCTGTCACTGCATTTCTCATTGTTGGGCTGCCAAATCTCGTAAATCTGATTTGTCTGCACTGTGAATTGATGACCTTACACATATGTCATACAGTCTCTTGTAATTGAGTATCTCCACCACATGATTTCAATTACCAAATGTTTCATTTTTCTTGGATTATGTTCAAGAAATACCGCTTGGAAAGTGTGTGTAGCTTGACACTGTTTCACCAAATCCACTTAGTACTGTAAACTGCATACTTTTTTCCCTTTTTTGTTTCTTTGCTAATCTCTGAATGCAAAAAAAAAAAAAATGTCTACTGGTATCATCATGGAATGTCCAGGGATAAGATACAGAACCGAAAAACCGTAGAACATATGAAATACACATAGCTGGTCCAGATATGTGAATATGTAGATGTTTTTGTCCAGACTTTAGAAATTATCTCAGAACAACATAAGTGATGTCACTTTATCACAATTAATGTCTGTGTGAAATCATCAAGACAAGTGATGACATTATTGACAAACGATTGCACTAGCTTTGGTTCGGTTTTGCCGTCCTCGGGGGCGAGGGCAGTTTCACACACGCCAAAAATTGAATGTCGCATAATTTTGCGACGAATTGAGCACAAGCGAAACTTTCTATGGCACAATCCAGCACAGTGGCGCCCATTCATTTCGAAAGAGGTCATGCAAGCCTTACCTCAGCAGGACCCACCCCCTTTAGGTTGACCCACCCCAAGAAAAGACAGTGTATTTTCAAATGCTGCATTTCATATGTATTCTTTAATTTTAGAAAGCAAACGTATTTATTTTTAAGGGTCACAATATTTATTCACAGCAGAAACAAAAAAACACTAAAATATGTAGAGGTACACTGATTGGTACATTCGCCGCGTCTAAGCGTACATCATAGTTCGTAACACTAACATTTTTGTTAGTAAAAGGAAAATAAAAATGTGAGTGGACACCAGACTGAATTGGCGCTGTATGACACACCACGTCGACCAGTTAGATATGTAGCAAATGTGAATTTTAGGTGTACTCTTCCATAGTCCGCTTCTATTCCTTACAGCCTCGGCGCTTTCGCTTTCCTTACGAGGGAAAGCGTACCGCTGCAGTTTGAGATATTTCTCGCTTGGAGCGCTTTGCCGACTGTTCCCGACTGCTGTTTTAGAAGCTGTTGTGTATAAATGAATTAGTGATTGTCTTCTCGGTAGACGTTTGTTTTAATTGGAAATTAACGTGCTGTACTTGCTACGACTATATGTAGTTATCAAGGTAAGTTTCAACATATTTATTAGGTATTTATGTAGGCTTAGAGATTTGTATCAATTGTGTTATAATCTATGTTGAAATTTCTCTCAGGAGCTTTATTAGGAAGGTCTCAGCACAATGGTCTTTCAAAGCAAAATAAAGCACCTTTCTCCGTTTTGGCTCTCAGCGAAAGAGGGCGCCAAAACTTCACAATAGAAGTAAAGAATCGTCGAAACAAGTATGCCAAATTCAACACTGTTTATAAATCAACGTGATAAGATATAAACCCTCAAATACGAATGTGGTAGCTAAAGTTCGCATGTAGTCAATTATCAGCTAAACCTCACATATTTTATTATTATTATTGATCGAGCCAAGTCAGGTCTATTAGTCGAGTCGTTTGGCATTTTTTTTGTGTGTCTCACGATACCTATTGAACGGTGATACCACATTTCGTCCAACGAAATTTTGTCCACGCGACATTTCGTCCAAAAATATTTCGTCCACAGACATTTCGTCCAGAGACAATTCGTCCACTTGACTTTTCGTCCGCAACACATTTCGTCCAACAGATTTTTCGTCCACAAGACATTTCGTCCAACAGATTTTTCGTCCACGAGACATTTCGTCCAATCGACTTTTGGTCCAACGGCTTTTTCGTCCACAAGACATTTCGTCCAATCGACTTTTGGTCCAACAGATTTTTCGTCCACAGGACATTTCGTCCAATCGACTTTTGGTCCAACGGATTTTTCGTGCACAAGACATTTCATCCAATCGACTTTTGGTCCAAAGGACTTTTCGTGCACAAGACATTTCGTCCAATCGACTTTTGGTCCAAAGGACTTTTCGTCCACAGGACAGGACAGGACATTTCGTCCAATACACAGCCTAAACAGCTGGAGCTACTAAAACTTTAGTCATGTGATATATTATCACTAGTAGGTTACGAAAATATTACCAAATGTCTCCAAAGGCGCCATATTGAATCCAAAATGGTGAAGCTAAAATCCATTTTCCAAGCCGTTTGAGCTAGAGATACCAAATTTGGCACAAATGTGTAATATCGAGAGTAGATTAGGAAAATATTACATTTTCAAAAAGTCGCCACCTTGGCTAAAAAATGGCCGCGAAACTCATTGCTTTATAGAATACCCAAACCGCTTTAGCTAGTGAAACGAAATTTGGTATGGTGGTACATTATCACTAGTAGGTTACGAAAATATTACCAAATGTATCCAAAGACGCCATATTGAAACCAAAATGGCGGAGCTAAAAATCAACTTTCACACCGTTTGAGCTAGATATCAAATTCGGCACCGAGGTGTACTATCAAGAGTAGTTTAGGAAAATGTTACATTTTCAAAAAGTCGCCATCTTGGATAAAAATGGCCGCCAAACTAATTGTTGTATAGAATACACAGCCCAAACCGCTTGGTCTACTGAAGTGAAATTTGGTACGAAGGTACATCATCACTAGAGAGTTAAAAATTATTACAAAATGTATCCAAAAACGCCATCTTGGATCCAAAATGGTGGGCCCAAAAACATTTTCCAGACTGTTTCAGCTAGAAATACGAAATTTGGCATAAAGGTGTATCATCAAGAGTAGATTAAGAAAAAAATACAAAATGTTAAAAAAGTAGCCATCTTTGATTCAAAATGGCCGCCCAAATATCACTTTCGACGTCGTCTGAGCTAGGAGTAGGTCACGACAATAAAAGAAAATTTTAAAAAGTGGCCATTTTTAATCTAAAATGACGACCCCAAAACCCATTTTTAAAACCACTGAGGCTAGAAAAACGAAATTCAGTATGAATGCGTACCATCACGGGTAGGTTAGAATATGGGGACGAAGGCAAACCTTCAATATGGGGACGAAGCTCCCATCCCCCAGGGTTGTTGGGAGAAGATTGGCACCATGAGGGAAAGGTGTCCAAAGAGAGTAGCTACGATAAAGGGGGTTCAAACCCCCAAACCCCCAAGTTGGGATGCAGCCCTCGCGAGGGACTAGGGGCTGCGCCCGCATTGAAGCAAAGAAGCAAAGCGAATCCACATAATATATAGTCCCATGGTCACTCACTGACTGCCTCACTGACACTGATCATATTTCCCAGGCCAAACTACTGAAACTAGAAACAACAAATTTGGTATGAAGACGGATGACCAAAAGTAGGTAAAGGAAAACTTGGGACATTTTGAAAAAGTCGCCATCTTGATTCAAAATATCCGCAAAACCCATTGTTGTATTGAATACACAACCTAAACGGCTGGAGCTATAGAAGCGAAATTTGGTATGACGTACAAAATCACTAGTAGGTGACGAAAATATTAAAAATGTCTTCAAAGACGCCATCTGAAATCCAAAATGGAGGACCGCACTGTTTGAGCTGGAGATACGAAATTTCGTATGAAGGTGTATGACCAAGAGTAGTTTAGTAAAATATTGCAAAATGATGAAAAGTCGTCATCTTGGATCCAAAATGGGCGCCAAACATATTGTAGTACAAAATACATAGCCTAAACCTCTGCCTTAGAAACACCAAATTTAGTATGAGAGTACATCATCGCTAGTAGGTTACGAACATATTAGAAAATATATCAAAAGACGAAATCTTGGATCCAAAATACCAGACCAAAAATTCATCTTTCACACCGTTTGCGCTAGAAATATGAAATTTGGCACAAATGTGTATTGTCACGAGCAGTTTAGTAAAATATTACAACTTTTGTTTTAAAAATCACCATCTTGGATCCAAAATGGGCGCCTCAAAAACCATTTTCTATACTGTTCTAGCCAGACAAACGAAATTTGATATGAAGGTGTACCAACAATAGTAGGTCACAACAATATAAGAAAACGTAAAGAAAAGTCGTCATCTTTAATCCAAAATGGCTGCCCAAAAACCCATTTTTCAAACCGCTGAAACTAGAGAAACGAAATTTGGTATGAGGGTATGCCATCACGAGTATTTCACAATAAATAAGGATAAACCTACCTTGTGGAGGCGCAGCCCCAACCGAGGAAAGGCAGATCGGCGCCATGGGCGTGAACTCCCCCAGATACTCTGGTTACGATAAAGGGGGCGAAGTTCCCCGCCCCCCAGCGAAACAAAGCGAGTTATACGTTTAAAACAAGAAGCAAGCGCACAATTCTTTGCAATACTTTTAACTCATATATATATATATATATATATATATATATATATATATATATATATATATATATAGAGAGAGAGAGAGAGAGAGAGAGAGAGAGAGAGCGGCTATTACTACTACCATTCAACTTTTCGCTAATGTCCCGAACCACATACTGAGTTATATCTATACTCTGAAAGGCACTGGTATTGCTGTTCAGTTTCTCTTCATAATATGCATGATTCATAAATATTGATTTCTTTGCAGAGTAGGTACATGAGAATATTTTAAGTATCCCTTAATTTCTGATTCCCACACGAGATAGGAAATCGATGAAAGAATTTTTAGATCTTTACGATTTATGCTGCACACATTCATTGTCCAATTCAGTGTGTCAGTTGTGAGTGGGTGAACACTTCTTGCGTCGACATATCTAATCGAAGTATTTGAATTACTTAAAATATAGTTCGAAGAAAAGTGATAATGTAACAATGACATATTTCTGAGAAAATCTGCGTCTTATACGAAGATAGTAGATAGAAAATAATTAGCTGTTTGCAATTGCAATACACCAAGATGACTAGTGACGTATTTAGGGGATGGTTCGGGGCAGACTTTTCCCCAGAATTTTACGTTTGGGGGAAACGGATATTGTCAAGGGGGATGTAAGAAAAATCGATATTAATTTCTGTTCATGTAATTAAGAAGTTGTATGAGTTACATATATTATGATTTTTTTTTTTACAAAATATTTCTGGCAAGCAGGACCTAAGCAATATTACATATTTACATTGTACTAGAATAACTAAAATTGAGAATAATAATTTATGTTTCTATGAAAAATTCCGGTGAATCATAAACTTTTTTTTATAACAATAACATGTATTTACATGGATCACTAAAAAATATGGACAATTGCTTACAGCAGAAGTATCAGTACTTTAAGGAAACTAGTAGTGAGCCGTAGAACATGAATTACTTTCAAGAAATAAAATTTACATATAAACAAATTCCTATTAAATTTACAGAAAAAGGGTAATGCTATCCCCTGTGTGATATGAACGCGCTGTGAACGGCGCATGGGGAATGTGGAGGTAGCGCTTCAAATTTTCTAGGCTTACGGTAGGAAGTGAGATCTGGTACTCAATTTGATAAGAGGGTGAGTACACCTCGGAGCGCAAGGCATGGAAACACTACGAGAAAAATCTCCATTCTTCTGGTCGGCATTTGAACCCGTGAAGCCCGATTAGTAGTCAGACGCGCTACGACTAATCTCAAAAGGCTCTTCACTGACTAACATTTAAGATCAACTTCAATCACGGAGACTGCAAGACATAATATTGCTAGAACCCCTGGCTGAAGCGCACAGATATTGGTAGCAGTGGTGACCGTATGTTCCTTGCGCAATCAAACTAAAGGTGCAGTTATCCTGAATCCTTTTAGAACATATGGAATTCTTCATACCAGTGCTAATACTGCAAACAGTTGTCTCATATAGTGTACTTCTAACAAGGGAAGGGTCACTCAGATCACCCCGAAACCCTACTTCAAATTTCGTACACAAGTAGGTCAGCCACAAAGGGATTACCACACAAAAAATTAGCTGCCATTGAATAAAATTTAAAGTTTGGACGCGGTCTGTTATACAGTGCTTGTCAAAGTTCCAGAATGTCAAAGGTCTATCAAAATATTAGCCACTTCTCTTATTTTTTTTTTTTTTTTTTTTTTTGTAATTTCGTAGAATCTATCGAAAATGGAGCAACATACTCGAGCTTCTTCTCTTTCTTATCACTCATGTAAAGGTTGTTTATCACTGTCAAACTTTTTCTATGGTGGCAGCGCCATTCGTTTACTCCTTTCCTGTTGTTCTACAGTATTGACGTAGTGTCCAATTTGTTATAAATTACGAAGGGGAATCCTAAAACTAGTGGATGCCTACAAGTTTCAACATACTACCTTTTTGGTGAAAATAGATAGATTTTATCCCTGATTGGGGTGATACTCAAAATCAATAACCCGGGATCAAATTCTAACGCACCAGGGAAAATTCTTGGCATTCCCACCGGTAAATCGAACATTGTATGGGGTGACGGTGGCTCAGTTGGTACAGCGCTCACCTTTGGTCCTAGGGTTCGTGGGATCGATCTCTGCTCATGCCATGTGGACTTTGTGGTGGCCGAACACAGT
Source organism: Lepisma saccharinum (assembly GCA_022664845.1). Classification (NCBI taxonomy): domain Eukaryota; kingdom Metazoa; phylum Arthropoda; class Insecta; order Zygentoma; family Lepismatidae; genus Lepisma; species Lepisma saccharinum. The sequence continues at coordinate 5,584 of JAGDQP010005465.1, read as the reverse complement.
GTGCGTGGATTTTCTCGGGGTGCTTCCGTTTCCTCCCAATTTCTTCATTCAACCAATTCATCTCATCATCATTCATACAGCCTGAGCCTAGATACCTTAAAATAAATTCGAATTCAAAATTCAAATTCCAGCACTGTATTAGCGTATATGGAAACTCGTACGGTTAGGTACACAATCAATCATAAAAATTGTTTACTTTATTAATTCTAAAATATTTAGAATAAGTTAGTATTGTCAAACGGAGCAAATGACTATCGCAGAGTATTTTATATAAATAATGGATTAGGAATTATGAAATGTGAATAAAAATAGTAGATAGTTAAACGTACATTCTACTATCGTGAAATAGACGCATTTCATAAATGAACTTCCATGTAGAAAAAACGCATTCTAACTGACATACGTAGCGTTTCCGTAACTTTTAGATCTTGTCACCATTAATCTGCCTTCCCGTCCTGTAGAGCCCAGAACTTATATCCTACAGTTATGAACAGGACATATTTTTATTTATTTTATCCGTATATACAGAATCTGCAATAAAACTGGGGATTCTCATTTAAAAAATCAAATTTGGGCCCCACACATTTTGATTGGCTAGCCCATCCGATAGCTCTGTTGATTTTCTGAAAAATGTGTCTCTTTCAGATTACAAAAATGCATTGCAACCGAGATATTTAGCCGTTCCAGACCCTTTAACACTTCTCACTATTAATCTACTTTCCGGCCCTGTAGGACTCACATTCTAAAGTTTTTTTAACAGGACATATTCTGATTTAGTTTTTTCCATAGATAAAGAATCTGCATTAAAGATGGGGATTCGAATTTAAAAAATCAAAGTTGGGTCCCACACATTTTAATGGGCTAGCCCATCCGATAGCTCTGCAACATTTGTCGCTTTCAAGTTTACAAATAACGCGTTCTAACCGAGATATTAAGCAGTTTTTTTACTTTGACAAGCATTGTATTAGATACCGCGTCCAAACTTTACTCTTTTATTTAAAGGTTTTTACCACTTCAAAATGGAAGCTAATTTTTTGTCTGGTAATCTCTTTGTGGCTGACCTACCTGTGTACGAAATTTGAAGTAGGGTTTCGGGATAATCTGAATGACTCTTCCCTTGTAAGTACTAAACCAAACCTCGCCTATACAACGATCTTGATAAAAGCTGAAGTTTTAGTAGAATATGGACACACTTAACGCAGAAATCTCCACGAACCTGCCAGATCTGAACCACACCTTGGACGACATATGGCACATGGAGGTTGGACAACAAGAAAACAATGAAGAGAGAAGCAAAATAGCAAGGTTGACCCTACCGAGAAGTCTGCATCAAGCCAGAAAGGACTAAGCTGGTGCCTCTAGGCGAAAATAAAAGTTGAGAGGTGCCCAGAAAGAATGCTTCAAAACACTGCGCCAGCAGCTGTACAAAAGGTTTTCTGCCCTGCAATATGAGTTAGAAATTAGGAAAGGGATACGAGATGGTAGATCCTTAAGAAGGTTCCAGAAACCTGATTTTAATTTAATTTGGCTCGGTTCACCAAAGCAGCAGCCAGTTTCGAAGATAATATCACAGCTATTTTGCGCAGAGGAGAACTAAGTATCAATGGTGAGGTTACTAACATCACAGACAGTTAATATCGAAGTTGGAAGAAGAGTGAGAATTCAATTTGGTAGAATGCAAGGCCCGATATATTTAAGAGGTCACAAAGAAAGTGGTCTGATTAGCCAATTGGATTTCGTGCTGGACTTCCTGAAGACAAAGCTACAAGCAACCAACAAAACTAAAAAAAAATGAGACGCCTACACCTAAAAAGCTGAGATAACAAGCAAACAGAGCCAGCCAGACGTCCAGGAAGGACACCATACAAGTTTTGATGGAAATTTTAATAAAACACAGGAAGTAAACTTTCAACATAAAATCACCGGTAAAGATTAACTAAATACTTCGAAAAGTGAAAATGTATTTCACCCAAACGAAACCTGGTAATAGATTATGTTTCTAACCATAACTCCCACAAGTTGCATAGATAAAGAAAGAAGCTGATCCACAACCAAGAAAATCCAAATGCATGAATCCCTCATAACTTGACAAAGAAGAATTTAACTACGCACGAGATAGAAGTCTTGGAAAGAAACGTTTTTTCTCCCCACACCTAAGCCGAATACTGTGGCCCTCACAAAGGCCGCGAAAATTTTTGAAAAAAAAAAAACTGTAGAGCCATTGGCAGAGGGAGGACACTACACAATTCTATCATTTCAGCTTTTCCTAGGGAGGGGGTTCAAAAATATACTGAAGCATATATATAAGTGGAAATGGGCCGGTCACATAGCTAGACGAACAGATGGAAGATGGACGACAAATGTACTACATTGGATTCCTAGATAAAAGAAACGACCGAGGCGACGTCCAAATGCAAGATGGGTAGATGAAATCAAGCGTTTTTCAGGAGCTACATGAATGAGGATAGCAGCAGACCGAGATATGTGCAAAGAAAAGGGGGAGACATTCATCCAGCAGTGGATAAAAAACGGCTGAATATGATTATATATATATATATATATATATATAAGCGCTCGACTTCAGTGAGAGCGGTCCCGGGTTCCATTCCCCGTGGGGGCTCAAAAAATTCGGTGTTGACTCAGCATCGTGAGGACAATTTGGGGCTGCTGTGAATAAAAGACAGTGGCGATCACAGTGAGAGAATCGGCTCTCCTCTGCTAACCCGTCGGGTCAGCGTGGGTGCAGGAGACCAACTCCTCCCTTCGGGGAGAGGCCTCATCCAGTAGTGGATTGAATATGACTGTGAATAATTATTTATATAACTACCCTTAATAAGCAACCATGAAAAATTGGGTACAGATCGATCCTTCGATATGCATATGAGAATCCATAATATATTTAATAGTTATACCATAAATTATGCTATTACATTTCTCGGCAACCTCTAAGAGAGGTGCGTGACGAGCCAGTCAACAGTTACTAGACTGGTCCATATAAAACAAAGTTTCAAAGGGAGGTTAGGGCGGGTAAGTTGAACGGTTTAGAAGCCTGTACCGAACAAACAATCATACATATAATATATTTAATCTGCCGAAGGGAATTGGGTACTCAAGAAGTCCTCAGAAGGGTTTGCAGGTTTGAGTTGCTTGGAGAATGGGAATCTTTGCAATAAAAGTCGAAGATATATACGAGTATATACAGAATATTTTGGATAATTCTAAATCCCATTATAAGTTAGCAATGGGATACTTCAAGGGTAAAGTAGGCACTAAGCGGAGCAGTGACAAGCAAGTGAGAAAGTTTGGATTTGGCAAAAGAGACAACAGAGAAGAACGAGGAGAGTGAAGAGAGACTAATAAAGTTTTCAGAAACCAATAAACGATTCATTTCGAGTGCAACTTTTAAGAAGAAAACTCAGATGAACTGAACATAGGAAGACGCAAATGGAGCTGGAAAGAAAATAGATTATATTCTATCAAATAACAGGAAAAATGCTCAAGACTTGCATCTTCTGAACAGTTTCGAAATCTCGAGTGATCGTTGGGTAGTGAGATGAGAGTGAAACAAACACTAGGTTATAGAAGGTTATCAGAGGAAGTCGTCGTTTTAGATTGAAAAAAGAAACTAGAGAAAAGCAGACAGATATCCGGTACAGAACTAATCAACACAGTCAGCGCCCGGGAAGAAATAGAAGATTAAGAAGATATAAATTGCAGAAAATAATGTACTGACCGGGATAATAAGAGAGAAAACAAAAGAAATGGTAGCATAACAAAGGAGAGTAAAATCTCGGAAGAAACAAAATTTTTGGTGAACAAAAAAGGGAAATAAAAACAGAGAAAATACAATAACTAGAATCGAATATAAAGATTTAAATAAAACCTGAAGGAAGAATGTACGAAAATACAACTCGAATATTGTTAGGTAAGAAACAACTGAAAACAGCTTGAAGAAAATCAAACAAAACAGTTCTTGAGCTGGGGACAAACAAATACTGGCGTTTGAGGAACCTGATGGGACGGTAACCAGAAATTAGAAAAATATTTGTAAAAAATTAAAGAGATTTAAGCTACTGCGATGAAGAACTAGGAAGAGAAAAGGGAGAGGAAATTGATGTAGAAGTTCCAGATATAATGAAATAATATATCGTATTTCTGTACCAATTCTTCGCAGCTAGATTGAAAGTGAGTGAAGAGGGCGGAAACTGCCGAAGGGAAAGTGTTTCTGTGTAATGTGAACATCCCAGCAATGGAATTATATTTCCAAGAATCAGACCAGTCGCACACACTTAAATAGTTTAGAAAAGTTCCTTGATATATTCGCTAATCTATGTGAGAAATGTCGGGATTTACAGTTATCGCCAAGAATCTTGAAAAGAGCACCAAATAATTTATTTCACTTGATTGGAAATTATTAAATTACAGCATATCACTCACCTGTTTCATATAAAATGATCTTTATTTTAAATAAGGTTCAATCTTCTGTGTTAGGTGCTTCAACCTTTGTCAGCAACATATCGAAATTTCTCCTCACTTTAACTTTACTCAAAGTTGCGCCCTCAACTTGGGGCTTTTGGGAGCTGCGCCCCCTTTATCATAGCCATACTCTGCGGGTCATTGTTCCCCTTGATACCGATCTGCACCAAACCCACAGGGGGCTGCGCCCCCATAGTGAAGGTTTGCCCCATTTTTTGTAACCTACTCGTCATGGTACACATTCATACGAAATTCAGTTTGTCTAGCTTTAGTGGTTTAGAAAATGGGTTTTCGGGCGGCCATTTTGAATTAAAGATGGCGACTTTTATAATGTTTTATTATATTGTCGTGACTTACTCGTGAAGGTACAAATTCAAATAAAATTTAATTTCTCTAGCTCAAACGGTGTCGAAAATGATTTTTTGGGCGGTCATTTTGAATCCAAGATGAGACTTTCCCAATTTTTTTATTATTTTCCTAAACTAATAATTATGATACTCCTTTATGCTAAATTTCGTATCTCTAGCTAAATCGTTGTGGGAAATGGATTTATAAATCCGCCATTTTGGATCCAAGATGGTGTCTTAAGATACATTGTTTAATATTTTGTTAACCTACTATCGATATTTTACCACCATGACAAATTTCATTTCAGTAGCCCCAGCGGTTTAGGCTGTGTATTATATACAACATTGGCTTTGGCGGCCATTTTAGATCCAAGATGGCGACTTTTTCAAAATGTCGGATTTTTCGCTTTACCTACTTATGGTCCGACCCCTTCATACCAAATCGTGTGAGCTGCGCTCCCAACATCTGGGTTTGGGGAGCTTCGCCCCCCTTTATCTTAATCAGACACTCTCTGACGGTCTGCGCTTCCATATTACAATTATACCACCCACCACGGGGGCTGCGCCCCCATACGTACACTTTACAATTTTTGTAGCCTACTCCTCATGGTACAACTTAATACCAAATTTCGTTTGTCTAGGCTTAATAATTTAGGAAATGGGTTTCCGGGCAGCCATTTTTTATTAAAATGGCGACTTTTTAACTTTTTATTATATTGTCGTAACTTACTCTTAAAGGTACGTCTTCAAATAAAATTTCA
>JAGDQP010005464.1:22061-78100 GCA_022664845.1 Lepisma saccharinum | reverse complement strand
TTTTTTTTTTTTTAAAAAAAAAGAGAGAGAAAAGCAGTTTATAGTAAAAATACGAATACAGTGAGCACCTAACCAACGCTGTATAACAGGCAGAGACTTTTACTTGTTGTACATGCCACCTACATAAACAATGCACGTTTGACATCAGTTGCAAATGGTCTACACAATTTTTCCAGCGCACGCCTAAAAGAGCAAAGAAGTAACAAAACGCAAACACCGTTAAAATATAAAGAAATACAGACGGTCTATCCGTCTATTTGAAACCTGCACCCCTGCTCACACAATCGACCGATCCGAATTATTCAAACAGTAACAGGAAGCCAAAGCCTTCTAGCATTACGCCAAGGTCGCGTGTGTGTGTTGTGTGAATCATTGCACCCAAGGTGAACCTATTTTGGGAAGGCTACATGGTAGCACTTCTCCACGCCAAGTTTTCCGTGACACAGATTCAGAAACAGTGCAGGGAAAATGGGTGTACATTGGGAACAACAACCAAGAACATAATTTACCGACATAAACACAACGACGTTCCAGCGCTTCTTTCACCCACGAAGGGGAGTAGAAAGCGACCGTGTACTGCGGTGACGCCACCTGAAGCTCGGAAGTTGCGGCGAATGGCCTTACAGGAAAACCTTCCTCCACAACGTGTGATGACAAGACGAGTGCACGTGGCACAATCGACTGTGAACCGCCACCTACGTAACAAATTAAAGCTCCGGATGGTGTTTAAAACTCGAGGATATGTCCTTACTGCGGCTCATCGGTGAGACAGAAAAACCCGCTGCAGGCGTCTCTATGAACGGCATCTATCCGGGGACAAGTGGAAGTTTGTAGCCACACACGATGAAGCATGGATTATCTAGCCGATTATGGCAAAATTCGAGCCGTAACGTACACTCCCAGCGATGCAAAAACCCGTCCTGACTTCATCCGCCAGTGCAAAGCAAGTTTCTCGAAGGGCTTTATGGTTGTCGCGGGATACTGCTATGAAGGCAAGTTAACGATTCGCCAAGTGCCTAACAACTGCAAGATCAACTCCGCATTTTATCAGCAACATATTCTCACACCAATTTATACTGAAGACCTGCCCCGTTTGTATGGAAATGCAGTAAATCAAGTCCGTGTGCATATGGATAAGGCCTCATGCCAGCGATTTCTGCAACAGATGGCCACAGACACCGGCATCCAGGCTATTCTCTTCTAGGACATACCAGTGAAGTCACCTGATGTGAGTCCCATGGATTTTTGCGGGTTTGGCCTATTGAAAAGAGCACTTGCATCTCGTCGTGTCACCACTGTCCGTGGCCTCTGGAAAGCCTGCCAGGAGGAGTGGCTCAAGATTCCCCTTCCTGTACTTCAACTGAGCCTCCTACAATGGAAGTTACGGTGCAGAGCTATTGCCAGGAGACATGGTGCTCACATCGAAGGCAACCGATGGTGGTCCCGTGGTTTTTCATAAGGTAGGTGAGACGTGAGACCTTGTTGGTCAATATATTAAGATTTTCCATACACAGTGTACGGGTGAAGAAGCGTACAAGTACTTACTACAGGAATCGTGTTGAAACAATATGAATTGCATGTGTGTGTGTGTTCAAATTTTCGATGCTTCCTATTCGTGAAAAATTTGAAGTAATAAACAACTCATACTCTTCAAGAAGGACAATGTCTGTTTTAAGTCCAATTTTATGATGGGTGTGTTTATTAGTACTTGTAAACATATTTTGTTCTTCCTTCCTGTCATTCAATGCCAGACGAATATAAGATTAAAATTACAAGTTTACTATGGTGATTTTGTTGTTTATATATTGATGAGAGAAGGCTCGCACTTTTGAGGTGTTTCCGATAAGTACGCCACTGATTGCAAGCGAGACGCATAGGGATGCGAACTACTAGGAAGACATTCTTCAGAATCCTGGGTTTCGACATAAATAGCGGCAGCGCATTGGCATCAACAAGACAGGCAAAGTGGAGACCGATTGATGTACCATCATCGTCGTCACCTTGCTTTCCAAGTCGGCCTGTCGCCAGACCAGATTAGGCCCTGGCCAACTCCATCAAAAAGCCACCACCATTGCGTGGGCGTCACTTGTCAAGTACAACACACCAGTTGTACTTGAAGCCGTCTTGTCACCATCTAGCCGCCGCACGAAGTAGCCCAGGGTTCAAGTCCAGCTGCTTGCCATCAACAACATCTTTGGTTTTGAGTAAGTGAGACCTTTGCATGTTGTCTTTTGGCGTTATCTTATTGAGATGAGGAGTTCTGGTTGCCCGTCTACTTGTGGTTAGTCTCAATGTATATTTGGGTCAATAAACCCCCATTTGGCTTTGGAATATCGTCCGTTATTTATTTGTCCTAATGTTCAACAGATCCCATTCTGTACCACTGGTTAGGTTTTCATAGCCCCCGGATTACCACCCACATGTTCGCCTCCTCCAGGTAAGGATTTTCCTCAGTCACACCAGGCCTATACCGAATGGTACTCAGACTTAGGTAGACGAAAGTCTAAAGTCAGTGTAATAAACCTACCCCATTAAAAGGAAACGGATAAGCTTAATCTCCATAGAAGCAATTCCTATAACACCGAAAGCTCATTGTCTTTTTAATCAAGCTCAAAAGCTGTGTTCTGTGTGTCTGTATGTATATTCGTTATACAAATCCACATCGTTGTAACGATCTAAACCAAACTTTTTTTTTTTAATATCATTTGACGAGAGAAAGGTCGTAGACTGTGTACGCGCCCAGCATATTTCTATTGACCATATGTCGTGGAATAACTGTCAGATACATTGTGGGATCTCAAATCCACTCAGTTGGATCAATCTGAACCATACTCTCCATGTTTCCTTTTGCCTCTTCACCAACGGGTGGTCATATCAGCTACTTTATTTATATTTGTTTCTGTGTGACTTCCTGTACGCCGTCATTTCCTACTTTTATTTTGTAATTCGTTCATTCCCGCTTTGGGACTGCCTTTATTTCGATAATGTGTGTATGTTTAAATTTGCGTACTTGTTGTAAATGTCGCGTGTAATGTCTGTATCTTTTATTCTTCTCTGACAATGAGAAGTTGATGAAAATATTTATTGTTAAATGGAACGTGGAATAATTTAATAGAGTCACAAACTATTCTAGTTCTCTCTGTTTGTTGCAGTTAATCACTGTTGATGGTGCCATCATAGAAATTGGTGCAGATGTTCATTTCCGTGTAATTAATCCAGCTTTCTTAGCCCTTAACATCCAGGACTACCAGCGGTCGTTGCGTACTTTGGGAAAGATTGTTTTACTGAACGTGCTTTGTTCCAAGCCATTATCTACGATAGAAAAGGAGAAGAAATTTGCAGCTGGGGAAATTCAAGAACATCTGAACAAGCAAGGACATTCTTGGGGTCTTGAAGTTGGATCAGTAGAGCTGTAAGTACTTGTTTATTTTTATATTTATAGTTATATTAAGCTCAGTGGACAAAAATTAAGTCACCTCCTCGAGATAAGGTTAGCACTTACCTTTGGCACCAACAGAGGTCACATCTGTAGTAATACTGTTTTAAAGATAGCTGTGTCGTCTCCTACATAGTCAGTAGAGCAAGATGGAGGAATGGTATGCCACGTGTTTTTTGTTCGTTCTGTGCATTATGGCTCGCAAGAAAGCTATGCAAGAGTTGTGAACATATTCATATGCGCTTGGACTAGGCAAAGGACGGGAAGTAGCAGACTTTACTACTGTGTCAACGCAAACTATTCCAATATATATTCTAACATTGGAGTATATTGCAGTCAACTTCTAATCGTCGTAACAGTGGTTGAAAGACTGTGAATACAGACCCTGACCACCGCCCTGTCCACATATAGTGACATCAGACAAAAAAGAAAAAGCTCCAGACAGATAACACTAACCTTCAACAACCGGTTTTTGAACGAACATTTGGAGCGGAACTTCATTCCATATGCATCTGAAGCAGAGTACCTGGGTAGAGCCTCATGCTAAAAGATGTGTACAAAGCTGCGTTTTTGTAGTGGGGGTTCGTTGCCACAAATATTGGAGTGTCGGTTTGAATTCCGTTTCTCCTTGCTTGTACTCTAGTAATGCAAGGCGAGAAATACATCGCAGATCGAGTGAAGCCTTACGTGAAGACTGTGTTGAAGACACGCCCTTGTTAGGTAAGGTGTGCTAAGGAGTGACTGATTTTCTCTTCATTGAGCTTAATTTGTCTTGAAGACTTTCGTCTGGTTGTATTTTTCTTACGTGTTAGTGAAGACAATCCTGTTCTTTTCTAAATAAATTATTATTTCCTAACATAATTTTGTCCTTCTCATGTGCAAGTAACTGCAGGAAATTCTTTAGTGCTCTTCTTGGCGACCATTCTTCGGGGGAAAGGGTTGAAGAATATAGGGTCCTTGTCTACGTACCATGCCGGCATTTTGGGTGAAGCTGAGGGAAACCCTGGAGAACCTCAATTAGTGTGGCCGGCAGCAGGAATCGAACGTGCTTTCCTCCGCAGTGCTGGTTCGAAATCCGCAACCATAACTACTAGACCACGTGGGTTGTTTTATCATGTTGGCTTCCTGTTGGTGGCGTAAGCTCATATCGTGCTCACTTAGTCCATCCTGATAGAGGTTTTTCAGATATTAGCACCACTAGGCAAATGCTTGGGCTATAGGTCCTGAATACTACAATTCCTGTCCTCGTCACTTGTGCTCGCCGAGGGATATCATTCCTCAGACTATAGGCAAGAAAAGGCTGTAGCTGCAGTACAGCCCTAAACCTTCGTATATTAAATAAATAGTATACAAATTGATAAAGTACAATACTATACATAGTTATTAATAGACGGAAACTATTTTGTCCCCATTTCTCTTGTCTTCTGAAGATGCACATTTTTGATCAGTAACTGCCGTTATCAAGTCCTTTTGGACTTAATATTAAATATTAAATCTCTCTTTCCTATTGTAGTATAATCTTTTCAAATTAAATTGGCAGTCAAACGAATTATTTACTTTAGTACACTTTAAGTTCATTTGTGGCCTTTATTCAACTTTGATTCAGACTGGGATAGGGTAGAGGGAAGATGGGGAAGGCAGCGGCCAGTGCTTTACTTAAAGTGCCATCCCGGCATTCGTCTGGTGAAAGTGAGGAAAATCTTAGTCAAGATGGGGCGGCCGTAGGATTCGAACTCACGTACCTACCCAGTGCCGATCCAAAGATCAATCTTAAGTACTGTCAAAGATCTTTATTATATTATTTTTTTATTACTGTATTATATATATTCTGTTTACTGGATGTTTATATTCTCTGTTTCATTAAGTTTTTTTTAAAAATATTGTTAGAGATAATTAGTTTCATTATTTTCATGGTATGTTAAGTAAAGAACTGACAAGAAATGTGCAGGCTTTAATGTAGCCCCAGTGAAACTAGTAACAAATAAATGAATAAGTAGAAGGGAAGTCGAGTAAAATAGTTCTAAAGTTGCATATAGAAGAAATTTATTTGGAGTTGGGTTGTCACGTAGGCGAAGAACAAGATTACTTGTTTTAGTTTGTCTTATACGTAAAATTGTAATAATAGTAATAATGTGCATTATGTTCATTAGATTGTGTGTTATTAAATTTGATGTCATAATGTCATATGCACTAATTAAATAAAACTTACTAGTAAATATATTTGTATTTGAAGGAAAGTGGAAGCTCATGTAGGCATAAAAGACTTGTGAAAACTTTCTTGAAGGGAAATTGAAATATGTTATGCAATAGATCTGAATAGTAGAACTATTTTTGAAATGTACTCAAAAGATGAAAGATAATGCTCTACATTGACATTTAATGTCTAAGGATGATTGTTTTTTGATGTTAAGATGGTAGTAGAAGGTGTTTTCTAAAAAGGATTTTCATTATATATTTTCTTCTCATGTATAGATCAGTGGTGAAAGTTCTGAAAAATCCCGAACCTCCCAGCGTTGCTCCCCTACTAAATGCTTTTGGCATCAAGCCGGACAAAAGCGCAAGTCAGAATACATGCGAGGGGCATGCTAGTACGAGTACAACAGGTAATAATTAATGACCTCTTGAAGTGTTTAGGACATGTAATGATTTTATTTTTGGCGTAGTGATAGTTAAGTTTTAAAAAGCAGGTTTTTCAAAATGTCATGAGTACTGTTTAGGTGTAACCCATTAATAAGAAAACGTTCACTGATGAGGGGTCAAAACTACAAAAACGCACAGGTTAAAAGCGCAGTGCAGTGTCACGTGCTAAATTGCCAAACTCTTCCGTTGTGGTAATATCATAGTAAATATCCTTGAGAAGGAACTTACAAGATGGTCTTTTGATGTGTACTTTTGTTGCGTTGATAGCACCTTCTTCCTATAGATTGAAATAAGCAAGCAGAATAGATTGATAGACTGATCATTTTGGTAACCTCAGTCGCGACACTGGCTCAATTCCACATTATTTGTTTATTTAAGAAACTCCAAATACACCTTAAACGCCATTTTTACATGGGAGACAAACAACGACAAGAGAATGATTTAGGAAGGAATCAGTCTTGGCCTTGTTCAAGGTGTCATCTCCAACATTTACGTGATGTGACTGAGGGAAACCAGGGAAAATCCTCAGTTAGGATGAGTGGTTGCTTTGGTGAAAACTGAATATGAAGCCAATGCAACCAAGCTGCCCCTTCTTAGACTTCAACTAGAGATTTATGTGGTACATTGTGCTAAGTACTTGAGAGCCCTTCCACGTCAAATCATCAAACACAGGTTGCAATACTACTTTAGAAAAATCTTACTTTTTGTACATATGTTCCTTCATGTCTAAGGATGTTACTTATTTCTCCCGGGGCGGCAAATGTTTCCAACATGGCGGATAGCGTTTTTTTTCTCATGTAGACATGTACGGAAACCTGAATATCAAATACTAGAGGAGCTAGTGAGCTGAAACAAAAACCGTCCGTTGCGTAGCTCCTGAAGTGTACTTTGAAGGTGTAGAATCACAGGGTGTCTTACTGACCTGGAAAACCTGGAATTACCCTGGAATTTTACTTTGGACCTGGAAAACCTGGAATTCTAGCAGAAACCTGGATTTTTTAAAGTTAACTTTATTACTTTCACTCTGTAAACATTTAAAATAAACTTGATTGGATTTGTAAATTTAAGGTCAAAGAATGAGGCACTTGAAATAATTATTTTTTTGTAAGAAGCTCTGAGACTTCTTGTGAGTACGGGTGTGGCGACCCCGAGGGTACCCGAGCTGATGTCAGCTCTATTTCTTCTTTCTGATTGATGCTCAGTTTTTTCTCCTCATTTCATCTTTCTCTTATCCTTTACTCTAACCGTGCATGTCTTGTTTTATTTTCCAATATGCTTCTGTAATCTAAGTTTCGAAGTTACCTTAACTTCAATATATATTTTGTCAAGTATTTGAATTCAAATAAAACCATTTTAAACGCACCGAGGACCCAATTGCTACTATTATGTCTCACCTTGAAGTCTTTAATGTCACCCTCTTACGGAGTTGCTTCAGTATGAATTGGATAGGTTCGGAACGGCACTTGCTCAATCCTCAGACCGTCGTTGAGATGTAATTTAAGTGTGTATGTAGTTTTTTGTGAGATTAGATTGTACATTAAATAGTGTAAATACTATGACCAGCTAATTTACTGAGGTACACTTTTCTTAGGTTCCCACTTATTTATTCGAGATTAACCCATTTCGGAATTTAACACGTTTGTGCTTACCTGTACATACAATATTTTGATAATTTTTAGCTTTCATAAGTCTTACACTCGAACAGGAATTTGTTGTAAATATGACCTAAATACATTTTACCTACACATGACAGATATTCGACTCCAGTTCTTCGAATATGGCCACTGCCACTCACTTAAAAAAAAGAAAAGAAAGAAAGACTTTGGTGTCAAGCAACAGTGACAGCGGAATAATATAAAAATAGTGGGTTTTACAGTTGGACTCAAGTGTTTCGGTTAATAAATAATGCACATCTTTCCACATACTTACATTTTTTTAAACTTTATTTTTTTATGGGCCAGTCTAGTAACTTTGAACTTCGTTCGGCACGTCATGATTTGCTTTAGCTGTTAAAATCCACACCCATGCTCCTGCCGGGACCTTAGAGCCGATGGCCTACCACCGCAGACCGGTCGGCTCCACATACTTACATATACATATTTGTTAAACTTCACATACAATATAATCTCTCCAAAAAATTACAGACATACTTAAATTACATCTCTACGACGGCCTAAAGACGTAGCGAGGGCAGTTCCGAAGGGTCTAGCCAATTCGTATTTGAAGCAACTACTTAAGAGGACGACATTAAAAACTTTTCTTTAGGGTGGGTCATAATAGTTTAGGTTAAATTCAGTTGAATTTGAACTTATTTTATTTATTGTGTCTAGGCAACTTTATCTTAGTCGGGTAATTGATTAAATAAACATACTTTGTTTGTTTGCAAGAAGAAAAATATTATAAATTAATAATACATGATGTAAATGCATTTGTGTAAATAATGTAGCTGGCCATTCCTCATCAAGAAGAATATGCAATAAAAGGCGACCATATGAATTAAAATGTGTTTCGAAGTTGGGTTTTACATGCACATGAATTAAACTGTTATTGAATGCTTTTTTTTTTTTGGTATTCGTTACATTCAGAAAGGTAATGTTCGTTATATTTCGTTAATTTTGGATCTGAACCGATTTTTCGTTGAAATTTTATTAAAAATATGAATCACACATTTAGCTTGTACTATTTATTTTTTGTTACTGAACAATTTTCTCAACCGGTTTCTGGTAGGAAATATTCTACTTTATTTTCTTGTTTGAAATCTCTTGAAAACTTACATTTTAGTTAGTACATAAATATTTTTTTCATGTTCACTATAATGACTTAAAGAAATAGTATGTGCTTGGTATATGCGTCTTTTAATTGATAAACATTTTTTGTTTGTAAGAAGAAAAATATTAAATTAATGACCTGGAAAACCTGAAAAAAAAAAAAAAAAACTGGAATTTGAAAATTGACATTCAGCAAACACCCTGATTACGAATGCAAGTTTTTATACTTCTTGATTAATGATTTGTCTTCACGGAAGTCTCAGTCAACAGGAAGACTTGAAATGAGCATTTCATTCGCACGATATCCTGTCTCCACTGGCGTTTTGTCCAAACAAACCGTTCCGTTAATATCTTTGTTTTGATTTGGCGGCTGAGATGATTCGCTAAAACTAGTATTCAGATTCGACCTGAAGTAATTTATTTCTGTCCAATGTGTTAGGTTTTTGAATTTAGTTCGTAAGGCCATTAGGCAATGGCAGAACCCCGAGAAAACCTACTACATACGGTGTTTGTCCACCACTAAGCCCACACCTGACGAGCAGGTATCGAACCGACGACCCCAGGCACTAGATGTGAGCGCTCTACCATTGAGCCGCCGCGGCCTCTGTTAGGTTTTTGGTATTTGTGGTACAGGTAAGATGTTGGTTGAAAGCCTCACAACCACGTCAAGGTCTCTTACCTTCTGTGAGGGCCTCTAGTATTTTTAAAGTTGGAAGAGGGACGCAAGATTGCTTGTACCGTACAATCTTACGCCGGAGAACCAACTCACACAGCGCTTGGTCGACTGTGTGTACGCGGCTGGTGTTCTCGAATGTGTGTGTTTTCTCGTTCCTGTGGAAGTTAACAGATGCTTCACTAAACCTGACTTGGCAAACACCTTGCTATATCTGGGACCATGATAGCGAGACACTTGCCGGGTACTCTTTAGCAAATCATTTGTTAACTTCCGGGATACCGAGAAGTTGTTCCGTCGCGATTACCGACAAATGGCTTGCCAAAACTAACCTGGCAAGTACCTTACTATTTCTGAAGCCATGATAGTGAGATCCTTGCCGGGTACTCTTCAGCAAGTCATTTGTTTATTTAGTTGTGTCGGACGCACGAGAGTGTGAGCGTAGATATGTTTCGAATATTGAAGAAAAAATGTAGTCATGGATTCAGTTATAATAAAAGAGTATTGTTAATAAAATATAGCTTTTGTTGTACTTCGTTGCATGGTTAGTATATTGACACTTGACGATTGTTATCTCTGCTAATTGTACAGTACAACAATGCAATTTCCTTGAACTGAAAATTCTTACATTTTATAAATGTTAAATGGCGAAAATCAGAGACATTGTTTATATTAGCTAAGTCGTGAACTTTATGTAGACAGTGTTCAGAAGAATATATTATGGTCTAAACTAGGCGTGGCCAATTTCTTTCTATAAAAAAGCCAATATATGATGAGTGGTCGTGTCACGG
The DNA here is from genome assembly GCA_022664845.1 of Lepisma saccharinum. NCBI lineage: Eukaryota > Metazoa > Arthropoda > Insecta > Zygentoma > Lepismatidae > Lepisma > Lepisma saccharinum. Next base: position 67,792 of record JAGDQP010005464.1, on the reverse strand, counting down.
GCTGTCGTCAGAAATCATGAATATAACTAGGATATCAATCAGTCTTTGGTTGATTTTGTAATATACACCATTTAATGTAGTTTTTATCTTTCCGCGGGCCACAAAATAACATGTCGCCCGCAGACCAGCTGTTGCCTGCTCTAAAGTATTCAAGGGGTAGTGTTCGGATATACCTAATATCCAGTGTGGTTATCTCTGTTTGGACAAATTTCTGACCAAGTTGTCGGAGGTTGGAAACCATTTTTTTTCTCTGACCTATCCAGTTTACAGGTTCAAGGTAATTATCACTTCCTAAATGGAAGTTTTAATTAATTATAACGGTACCATCTGCTGTTTCATCCAAACTGCGGTAAAAAGAAAAAAACACTTTTCGTTTGTTTGGGCACAGAAAGGAATGTTACGAAGTTTTCAAATTTTAATAACATGCTTAACCACACTGACTATAGCTATTTGTAATGAAACGCAGTCAGTATCTTTTGTTTATCAAACATGTTTATTCCATTATTTGACTATTTTTCAGCACTTCCGCGTTTAATCTTTGTAACCTACAAAAGCTGAGCCAGTTAATCGCTCGATTAAACTAAAATTGCAAATTATGGCTTCAAAATAGTTTTTAAGGCTTAAGAAGAGTCTCTTGAAAAGTTTTAAAGTAGTTTTTAAGCCTACGAAGTCAGGTCGACTCACTTTACATTGTTTTCGAAATTAAATGAAATGAATCGGCTGTTGAGGTTCTGTGTTACATTCGTTTCGACTCCTGTGATTTGAAAATATTGTACTATTTCAGAATTTTTTTTAAAAAAGGCAAGAAATTAAGTACAACTCGTTCGAAATCCAGTCGATATTTGTAGTATATTTTCACGTTTATTTGAAGTTTCTAGCTTTCGTTCCGTTGTGATCATTATTCATTTACGTTTATTGGTTGTACTTTAGCTTATTGACCTGGAATTCTATTTATAACCTGGAAAACCTGGATTTTTTTAAGTTATTATTTTTTAACTTAAATTTTCACTTTATTAATGTCCACGTTGTAAACATTTAGAAGAAAGAACCTTTACTGAATTGGTAAATTTAAGGTCACAGAATGAGGCACTTAAAGTAATTGATTTTTATAAGAAGCTCCTCAGGGACTGTCAGACTTCTTGTGACTACGGGTGTAGGGACCCGGAGGGTACCCGGGCTGATATCAACCATATTCTTTCTGATTGAAGTTCTGTTTTTCTCCTTATTTCATTTTTCTCTTATCAATTACTATAATCGTGCATGTCCTTTTTTTTATTGGACTAATATTGTTATGTGCTGTGGTTCTTTTGTTAAACTAAGTGTTGAAATTGCCTTAACTTCAGTATATATTTTGTCAAGTATTTCAATTCAAATAGTCATTTTAAACTCTCAGAGGACACAGTTACAACTCTTATGACTCACCTTAAAGTAATGTTGTTTTTATGTCGTCCTCTGAAGTAGTTGCTTCAATAAGAAATGGCTAGGCCTTTCGGAGCAGCTCTCATTCAGTCTTCATGCCCTCGCTAAGATGTAATTTAAGTGTGTGTAGCTTTTCGTGAGATTAGGCTGTATATGAACCAGTGTAAATACTACGACCAGTAATTTACTGAGCTACAAGTTTTTTTTAGGTTTCCATTTATTTATCCTTGATCACTCCATTTCGATGTGTTAAATTATACTCGGAACAGGAATTTGCTGTAAATATGGCCTAAATACATTTTACCTACACATGGCAGATATTCGACTCTAATTCTTACCATATTGCTACACCTAAACAAACTACTCCTTTTTTTGTTATTATTTATTTACAAGTCTTTGGTGTCTAGCAACAATGACAGCGGAATAATTTTAAAATAATGGGTTTTACAATTGGACTCAAGTGTTTCGGTTAATATATAATACACATCTTTCCACATACATACATAAACTTCACAATACACAATCCAATCTCACAAAAACTAGTCACCCTAAAATTACATCACTACGACGCCCTAAAGACGAAGCGAGAACCGCTCCGAAAGGCCTAGCCATTTAATATAATATTGAAGCAACTAGAGGACAATATTTAAAACCTTGCTTTAAGATGAGTCATGTTAGTTGGAGGTTAAATTCGGTTCACTTATCTTGTCTAAGAAACTTTGTCTTAGTTGGGTAATTGATAAAATAAAAATGTTTCGTTTGTTTGTAAGAAAATGTTATAAATTAATAATACACTGTATATAAATCCATTTATATATAAATAAAGTAACTGGCCATTCCCCATTCAAATGGAATATGCAGTAAAATGTGTTTCGAATTTGGGTTTTACATGCACATGCTTTTTTAAAGAGTATTGGTTAGTTCCACTAAAATTTTGGATCTGAATTAATATTTCCTTTGAAACCTTATTTTAAAATATGAATTACACATTTAGGTTGTATATACTATTTGGTTGGTTGTTACTGCACAATTTTCTCGACTACCTTCTGGCAGGGAATATTCCACTTTATTTTCTTGTTTGAAATCTATCGAAAATGTGCATATTTTTTTTCATGCTCTATAATGACTTAAGTAGTATGTGCTTGGTATATGCTTCTTTTAATTGACAAAATAATTTTTTTTGTTTGTTTCCGAGAAGAGTTTTTTAAATAAATTATTGACCTGGAAATAGAGGCAAAATAGAGCTGGAAAACATGAAAAAAAAAAACTGGAATTTCAAAATTAACATTTAGTAGACACCCGGAATCTCCTTATCTCAAATAAATTCCTTATTCTAAAATTAGGCTGAAAAATGAGTAACGTATTGTATTAGATTGGATTTTTAAACAAAGTTTAGGGATGAACGAGTTGAAATATAAGGCTGCAACTTTTCGTAATATTTCGACCTACCAACCGAATGTCTGCATGCGAAAAATCATGGGCTTAAATTACACCTCTTTTTATCTACGGAGGTTCAAACATGGTTCTTTTCGAAAAATGCCGGATTTCGGGCTTAAATATTTTAGATGGGTCCTCATAAAAAAACCTGAATTTTGGTGTCAAGAAAGGCTTCTTTGTGTTTAGCTCACAACCAAAATTGCAACTTTTTTTTGTTAGTGGTTTGGTCAGTGCAAGCTGATTATATGTGTATAATTGTAACTTCATGTTTCTACGCTTCTTGAAAGGCGCAATTTTAACTCTCATGAACTATCTTTTCTTGACCAAACCACTCGAAAATAAAAAAAAACTTCAATTATATTACTGTGATTTAAGCACATACAAGGGTTAAACGAAACCAAATTTCATTTTTTTTTTTTTCATGGTGACACATTTGAGAAATTTAAGCCCAGACTCCTGCATTTTTCGGTCATGTTTGAACCCCCGTAGTAAAAAGCGGTATGATTCAACGCCACGGTTTTTGTATACAGTCATCCTGTTGGTAGTTGATAGTCATCCTGTTGGATGAATATCACAAAAGAAATTGCGAGCTTATATTCAGCTCCTTCACAAAAACATGATAGCCTTTGTCAAGATACCACATTCACATTTGCATGCTATGACGAAAAAAAGTCCGCTTACGCTGACCAAACCATTTTGAAATATAAGTTGCAATTTCTACTGTACGTTGAACACATAGAACATATAGACTTCCTTGACACCTTAATTTCAGAGCTTTTGATGAGGATCCATCTGAGATAGGTATGCCCGAAATCCGTCATTTTTCGGCGAAGGGCCATGCTCGAACCCCTGAAGCAAAAAAGCGGTGTAATTCAACGCAATGGTTTTTTTTTTGTGTGTGTGTGTGTTTTTTTTTTTTCTATACAGACACTCTGTTGGTAGGTCTAAACATTACAAAAAGTTGCAGCCTTATTTTCAACTGCATCAGAAAAAAAACCGGTGGTCTTCCTGAAGATACCACATTTGCATTTGCATAGTATGACGGAGAAAATCCGCTTGCACTGACTACATAAAAGGTACAGTTCTTGCTGTGAGTTGAGCACATACAAGGCTTCGTTGACACCAAATTTCAGACTTTTTCATGAGGACCCATCGGAGATATTTAAGCCCGAAATCTGACATTTTTCGCAAAGGGTCATGTTTAAACCCCCGTAGGGAAAGAGGGGTGTGATTTAGGGTCATTATTTTTTGCATCCAGACACTCGGTTGGTAGATCTAAATATTACAGAAAGTTGCAGCCTTATATTCAACTCGTTCATCCCCAAAAATTGGTTTAAAAATCTAATCTTATATAATTCGGTACTCATTTTTCAGCTTAATTTTTGGAATAAAGGAATTCATTTTTAGAAAATTGTTATTCCATATCTTTAAAGTACACTTCAGGAGCTACGCAACGGTTTTAGTTTCAGCTCTTATGGCTTTTGAGATAATCAGGTTTCCCTATATGTCAACTGGAGTAAAAAGCCCCATCCACCATGTTGGAAACATGGTCGCCTCGGGAGAAATAAGGACATAACAAAAATTTCAAAACTGGTTCTGATAACTTCAGGTATGTAGGAACCCACGTACCAAAAATAAAAAAAAAATATCTAAAATTATGATGCAACCAATTTTTTAAAAATTTGATGATTTTTCATGGAATGGCCCTTAAAATGTTAAAAGCTCATATTCAGTGTTGATATAGGTGGAAAAATCGCTTATTTTTGAATGCTGTGGTTGAACACTTACTAGGTCACAGGAAGCGTCAGACACTTCATGTGAGGGTAAGAATGACAAAACCAAACAATAAATCAAGCTTGGATTCGTTGTTTTTGTACTTACCTTGCAAAGCTACAGCCCTTATTTTGCAGTACCACACTTGCACAAAGTGAAATCTGCATGCTTTAACTTCCACACACGAAAGTACACACTATATCCACTTGTGCGCATCAAGCTCAAACTCTAGGCGTTTCACTTTTGGCTGAAATTCTGTATTACGTGTCTTTTTATAACATATTTTGTTAGCATTCCGCGGTGTTTGTAGGTAAGAAATAAAGAATAAGTTCCAAATATTGCTCATTTTTCAGACCAATTTCGTACATGTGTTTTAAAAACCTCGGGCAGACGTAGAACGTATCATCGCCTAAATACCATCACTAGTTTACCCTGGGAATTGTGTAATTTTGTCACTTGTAAAGAACGCGATATTAGGTTCTTTATCCATGTGATCAAATTGTTCACCATAGTCAGTGATTGCATTAAGTTGCTTTAACTTTACTTTTACCTCATTATTGCATTTGGTGGAAGAAACTGCTTGTTTCCTGTACCTGAAAATTGTACAAGTCATAAGATATCACAGGTTCGTAAATTTTGGATTAAAAAAAAAAATGATTGTCTCAAAAACAAATTTTCGGTCTTATTCTTGCAATTGGTGCGTATAGTATCACTTTTTTTTTTTTTTAACTTTGAGTTTTTTCTTTGTTCTTGTGCGTGCCTTGTATTTTTAGAAGTTGTTGAGCGTTAGGGACTGTCATAATTGTTCTTACAACTTTTAGCGGAACTGCATCGCCTTGAAATGTTACCACGCATTAATGTAAGTTGTTTCCAGGCCTGGTGAGATGTTAATGAACCCCAGGCCTTGAAGGGGTCCTAGGAGCTATTTTCTGCTTTTTTTTTTTTTTTTTTTTTTTAAACTAAGTTTCTTTATCTGATTACCATTTTACGGTGTCAAAATTAAGGACTTTAGGTCTTAAGTCTACTCTTGCTCGTTAGTTGCACTTTGAGGACACAATAACACTTACTAACAGAAAGGCACGGAAAGCCCTCCTGTAACGGACCTAATATAAATGATTTTCCAAGTAGCTTGTATTTTCGTTTAATACAGTCTCCTGTAATGTGGAGTTGTACTGAACTCCAACAAAATCTTGGAAATTAAAACATGTAATTTTCCGAAAATTTGGGTTTCTTTAAAGTAAATTGTCCCCAAATTTTAAAAACCATAACATCGCGATTTACAAGGACAGGAAATATGTTAGGGCAGAGGCTGAGAAGGACACAGAGATTTCATAACTAATGGCCACAAGCTGGCTTTCTATGATACCGACTGTTTTCAGTAAAATTATTGTAATAGAATGCAATCATCTTTATACGTTGAAGACTACAATGTCCATTTGACGAAAAAAAATACTTTAAAACCAGACTAAAAGGCACCAAACAACACGTGAGGTTACAATGATAATGATTGATGTCTCCCTACTGCAACGTAAGAATGTACTGTAAACAGCGAACGACACACAAGGCCCTTTTTATCGTATCTGTATGAAATATTAACAAACGTAAAAAACAGTACAGAAAGCGTTAATAATTTGGTGCAATATTGTTACCATAGTACAAGGAATTTCGATTTCAGAGTAATCTGGAAACAAGCCGCAGATGTACGAGGAGGTATCAGTAAGTTTTTGGCTTGGCTATGAAGGATTCTAGCTACGTTCTGGATTTGAACCAGGGATGTAACATCTTCTCTATAGTCCCTTTGTAGAAGCACACATTTCCCCCATCTTCCGCAAGCCTTCAGTGTAAAAATCTTAATTTTGACTTGTAAAACTACTCTTCCACAGTAGGAGAGATCTCCTCGTCCAAGAATTGCGTTCCCCGCATCGGTTGCTTCATTTTGTAGAAGAGGAAGAAGTATGGCAGTGCCAGGTTAAGAGAATAAGTGGGATGCGGCAGCTGGGTGTAACTTTTCCTTACAAGTCCAACTGTCGCCGCTGCTTCATGAGCGGGAGCATTGTCAGCCAAGAAAAGGACTCTTGGGTAATTCGCTCCGTTGTTTCTGTTTCAGTGACTCACGTAGCGGTCGTTAATAGGTTTTGGTAATAGTACCCACGAACACTGCCCAGATTTCAGGCAATCTCTCAGGATCGTCAATCCCGAAATACTGAAACCGTCACCTATTTTTGCGGAGCATTTCACCTTTACCTTTTTTTGAAGAGAGGGTCTTCGTTTCAGCATCGGAGTGTTGCACCCAAGATCCATGCATCATGTCTAGTTTTTGAACTAGACTACTTTTCTCTTGATACATCGCCAACGTGGCGTATGAACACTCTACTCTTTGTTCTTCCTGAAATGCAGTAACGCAGGACCCACCGGGCAGACACTTTGTATGAGTGCAGATGTTCATCAAGTATGGTCGAAACTGAACCATAACTTAACGCCAAGATCAACCATTACAACATGAGTATTGATCCTTTTGCCCAAGAGTACTGGACACCGCACTTTCTCAGTCATGTTACTATCAATGGTTGATCAGGGTCGTCCTCCCACTGATTTGTTCCCAATGGTTGTGCGTTCACACGTGAACTGTCTGTTCCTCGTTTTCACATTCCTATAGAATAGACATTGATCCCCGTAGACAGCTCGCATGGGGGGAAAACGAAGATTTTATTCCATCCCATTATGGTTGGTAAGCCGGAGAGCGTTGGGACGACGGAGATGACGTTGGGAGGATAACATTAGAAGGGATCGTCGAGAAGTGGGTGTTTGTGATAAAAACTGGCTTGAACTTGCGAGTTTCGTAAGCCATAGAGTAAGTAAGACAGCTTTCATCGTCATGTGTCAGTTTTGCCCTGTAGATGTAAGAACTTACCACAGTTTGGTATTTTGAATGTCACTTCCCGTCATTTTGAATGTCCTTTCTCTGCATTAAACAGACTTGTAAGAGAAATACATATCTAATTTAATTCTATACGTATACTCCATACCACATACAGAATTTCATACGTCTCGCTCAACTCGTGCGTGGCCGGGGGAAAAACTTATAGGTACCCTCCTTGGACAATTAATTTAAAGAAGTAGAATTCAGATGAGAGAAGTTCCTTATTTGGTTTCCAATTCGAACGAATACAATAGAATTTTAGTTTTATAATTATTCATTTTCCAGTCCAAAAAAAGAAAATCTTAAGAAAAAAAGTACGCCTAGTTAGCAAACAATCGTACCTTGGAAGTAGTAATCGTTGTTAAAGGTTACAGTTCCTTCACAAAGTACTTTTCGCCTTCCTCATGAAGACTTCTTCAAGCAAACCAAGATTTATTGTGTCGAAAAGTGCTTTTTATATGGATGCATGCATTTGAAAATGTAAATAAAGTGTGACACCTCCGAACGACTTCTTCAAGCAAATGAAGATTTATTGGCTTGAAAGGTGTCTTCCGGAGTTGTAACACTTTTATTTACATTTTCAAGTACATGCATCCATACAAAAAACACACTTCAACACAGTAAAGTCTACATACACTTGAAGAAGTCGTTTAACATTATTTCCAAGGTACGTATTGTTTGGTAATAATTGTACTCCGTGCTACGAAGACAAGAGTAAGTCTGGAAGGAAAACTAGTAGTAAACCATAATAATAATACACTTGAGTGTAAATTTTACATAAGATGTTCCAGGGTTAAATGTTAGTTAGCAAGGAAGCGACAGGGTGGACCATTCTAAAGTAAGTATTTCCTGTCAGCATATATTCAGAATTTTGGGGCTGGATGCATCCAGAGATAACCCAGCATCCTCACAATTGACTAAATATCTCAACAGATAATGAAATGACACGCCTGTTCTTTGCAAACAACATTCAAAGTATTATACAAAGAACTAGTTTGAACACCGATCCCCCGTAGCTTAGCGGAGAGCGTTGGCGTATCATTCGGAAGGTCGTGGGCTCGATCCCAACAGCCGATTATCCTGACTGAGGTTTTTCCAGGGGTTTTTCTTCAGTCACATCAGGCAAATGCCGGGATGGCACCTTCAACATGGGCCCTGGCCGATACCTTCCCGAATCCTTTACCCTCCACTATCCAGGCCTGAGCCTTAGATATCTAAAGGCCATTATTAAAAAGTTCAAACTAGTTTGTACAAAGTTCATTTCTCGTAATACAGACGAAATTCCTTTAAAATAATGTGCTAGATCCTTCCTTAGAAGCACGTTCTTAGACACTTTGCAAATTGAAATCTTATGCAACGAATTAACGAGAACAAGTAATGTTTCTAACATCTTCTCTTTTATAATTGTTGCAATTGAAGGAAAAGTACTTACATCTCTGACATATGGCTATGCTTATACTTCTTTTCAACGTAGTCACCTAGTCTGTTCAGATACTTGTCAAGCTAGGAGTTCCATGGTTCGAAATCCTGTCTGTGAACGGTTTGTAGCTGGTCAACTCAGTGATTATTTTCACTTCATACCTCACAGCGTCATCAGATGCAAAACCGATTTTCACCAAGGGGCGCTTTCAACTCGGGAAACAGATGAAAATCCGACGGAGCGATCAGGGCCTGATGTTGCAGAATTTTTTAGGCCAAGGTTTCTAAACTCAATTTTCGGTGTCTTAAAGGATCATGTGTCCTATACCGTGCTATGCTACGCAGCTTAAGTTTACGATAGATTTCGGTTGGGTTTCTCCCTTTTGCCCACAAAAAAGCATAGCTCCTGTTCTTTTGTCCATTCCACCAGTGCAATAATCATTTTGAATGTAAGCAATTCAGAGACATGGTTTCATTGGAGCTTTGCACCCACCCACCGGAGAAAGTGTAAAGGTACGCGTTAGCAAAAAATCATTTCAATATTGGCAGTACTTAAATAAAGTTACGTTCTGAGTTTTCTTCGTATTTGAGCAAAGGGAGTGCTTCTTAGGAGGGACTCCCCACAATTTTGAAAGTATTCCCCTTTGTTGTGAGCTGTAGACAACATTTTTTAAAATCTAAACCTTGGTGAAATAAATTATGCATTGATTGCTATTTATGAAGCCATTCATTAGTTGTGGAAATATTATCTCATTGGTGAGGATGTCTGGTTGCTTTTGGATACATCAAACTATGAAATTTTTTGTTTTACCAAAGAGGGTGGGAGGTTGTATACTCATTGGAACATTTTTGCGTATAATAATCCATAATACAGTGCGTTTCTTTTATGAATTACCGACCCTAAAACTGATCTTAACACGGATGTGGGGAAGTCCGTGCACTGTTTTTCAGTGAAGGAAAGTTGAGTCGACGACTGCTAACAGTTACGGTAGGTTAAAATGCTTTTGTATTGAATGGAAGAATTTCTCAGTTGCTTTTCTAGGTCTTGTTGGAAGTAAGTTCTAATTATGGTGAAATATAGTACAGAACGATTGTGCCTTGTTGAGGGTTATTATTATTATTAATCATACGAAATATATGTACGCGAATTTTGGTATAATTTCCCGTCAGTGGGGAACAACGCACGGACTTTCCCACTCCTCGCACTAAGACCGTTCCAGGGTCGTAACTTTTAATTACCATGCACTCTATATTGACCCATTATTAAATATCAACTTTTCCTCACGGAACCCCATGTTTACTTGTTTCTTGTGATAGAAAAGTGTAGAGGCTTTCTTTCATTACTTACGCTTGTTAGTATTTAGTCTGTAAGCTAATTGAATTCAAAATGACAAAAGGCTATTCATTCCATGCCAAATCACCTGCTGCCATATGCTCTCATATCTCAGATATTGCTCACATTTTTTATATGAGTAGATACCTATCATATAAGATCAAATTATTATTATTATTATTATTATTATTATTATTATTATTATTATTATTATTTTCGATTTTTCTGACGAAAACTAGTGTCAGGAAAAATTGTAGAAATAGCTCAGTTTTCTTATTTATCAACCGATTAGGCTGAATTTGGTGTCAAATCAAAGCGAAAGATTTTCTCGATCAAAATAAGCTGTTACGTGTGGTGCAGGATGTCCCAGAAAATTAAAACTGTATGTTTAAAATTCATTTTTGTGATTTTTACCCTAACTTTGATGAGCCATAGGTTGTAAAGCACAACTAACACATGGATAACATTTTATTTGTAGATTGGTCTTATCAAGTACTTGCTATATTGTAAAAATAAAAAGGATGTTTTTATGGTTATAAAATAAACAATTAGTTTGTTGATAATGGATCAATCCATTTTAAGTGACCCAGAAATAATTGATTTGGTCGCTTCATTTTTTTATTTATATCCCTTATATGTGAATAGTTCAAAACCGATATTCTTTATTTTCTTCACCATCAATTGATTAATGGTGGCCATTTTTGTTTTGCGGCGCATGCCAAAATGTGTGTTTGCAGACTTTACGGAAAATGCAATATCTGCGAACTGGTTCATCATAGGATATTCAAGCAAAATACCATGGTACTGTTTCGCACGTAAGGGATTGCGTGTCAAAGTTGATTTTTTTTGTACAGTATTACATACTTGATCTTATAGATATCTAGTCGTATAAAAAAAAAATTGAACAATATCTGAGATATGAGGACACAGTCGAATATTAAAATCAAGCGTTTTGGCGTAGAATGAGCCAAAAAGAACTTACACGTACATTTATCTGAAATCGAAAACTGTAATAGTGGTACATGTAATTGTGCATCTTAAATACGATTTTTCTTTTCTTTCTAACTTTTGTACACATATACAGTCTTCTTCTGTTTACAGCTTTTATATTGTTGCTGTAGAGGTATTAGTGTTAAATTCATGATGATGGTGGTTGTACTTTTTTAATTGCAGACTCAACAACGACATGCCGAAAGGCATCCAATTCAGTTCGTTCTATGCTGGAAGCCTTGCTGCAAAATCTTGATCGAGTTGATGCCGAGAATGTAGATCAGACTGTATACAAATTCACTGTAGTCGCAGAAGAAGCTATCGTCTATTTCTTGAAAGTTGGAAGTGGTACGTTTTCCTATTGTTTCGTTAGTTACGATTTTGAGATTATTTATTTATTTTACACATGCTTTAACGCTATTAAGTAACAGACTGCTTACCTTCTATTAACATGAATTGTGTTAAAGGAAGACTCAGGGATGAGTATGTACATTTCGTCGTACATTTTGTACAGTCGACGCCAAAAATTCTTCCTCTTTGATCAAATTTATGTTGCAGGTTACTTCGGAATGGGGAACCGATTGGTTTATTGTTTTCAGCAAGTTAAAGAGTTGTGGTGTATGGTCTGAATGTCCTGGGCAGGGTGAACCGATCGTGATTCGCTATTGCCTTCCATTGGGTAAGGGTAGATATCCTAAGGACGGACGGGAAATCAAGTGTAAAGTGAACTCCGAACCACTTGTATCCCCATCCGGATATCGATCAGAAAACTCCTTTATTACAAGGTAGTGAGCGTTTCCACTCATCCTTCGGGAACAATGAAAATAACCGTAAAGAATAACGTAGAAACGGAGTTTAAGTTGTCTTTTACGAAAAATAAAACAGAATGGTGGAAATGTTCATGTCTTTTGACAGTAGTTACTACCCTAATTTTGATTATCAGTAACGAAATATCTCTTTAGAGGTAACGTAGATGTAAATAGGTCAAAATTTGAAATAGTGCTTGTAGTGTGTTGCCTTCGTAAGATATCTCGCTTGTTTTGCTATGCCAGGAGAAATAGTACGACATTTTTTTTTTTTAATCACAATTAGTGGAATAGTTGGGGCAGTAAAAAATAAACTTCGTTGAGGATTTATTGCCGTAGAGCTAATTTAATTTTGAGCGAATTTTGTGAATTAGTTAAGTACCTTGAAAATACACAGGAAAACTGGTCACTGGTCTAGCAGAGAATCGAACCACAGTTTCCCGATTACCTCATCGGGTCCCCTTACCTTAACCAGCCTGTACTGATATTGAATGGGAAGGCACTTCACTTGACACCTTTACATTCACAGAATTAGGTCCTATTCTCTGGTATCGTAATTGGTAGAGAACCCTATCGGCAATCCAGAGACCGGAGTTTGAATCTTCCGATATGCCAGTTTCATACAAGGTTCATTTAATGTAAGTTTACGTGGCGAGGACCAAATCATACCCTTACCTTCAACATGGAACACCATCCTCGCTGCCCTCGTATTTTCTAACAGAATGGCGATTAAAAGCACGTCAAGTTTTGTCAAATGGTGCCTTGGTTTCCTCAGGTGAAGAAAGGTAGGTTAAAAAGTTGAGGGAATAAAAGACGCCGTCCGCAGATATGGCCTTTGTCAGTTTTCTTTAAAAGTGAAATCGAAAATGGCGGTCCCGGGCGGAAACAAGGTAGGTGCTATGTTGCCACAGTGTGCTGCGAAATGGAATGCTGTTACCAGATACTAAAACAGGACTTCGATGAACAGCTGTGTGTTTAGTTATGTAGGGGAAGTTATGTGTATAAATATGTTTATTATTATTATTTTAAAAAAAAGTTGAAATAAATGTTTTAAAAAATATGATATTTTATTGTATTTTATTTATTATGTCAAACCACGATTTATTTAACATTCCTTGATCTAAATTTAGTGCAGAAACCATTCGCTCTTGATTGGAATCTGATTTGTACAATATCTTGGCATCGGTTATTTCCTGTGTGGTAATTTTTAGGTGTTGTGAGAGTTCAGATGTGGCTATTCATTCTTTTTGGCATCTCTAATGTGTTCCATGACCCTGGTCCGATATACTCATCCTTGCGCTGGTAAGTGATCTGGTAAATTGCACAACATGTGTTTTTTGGAACATGGTAACTTTTAAACTGGGTGAAATTTTTATTGAATGCTTTTGGGGGTTGTAGGGCGAGTTTCAACTTATTTTTGACAAAAACTTTTCAGTCTATCGGTAACAGGTTTGTTTTGTCTTTTTTATTTCTCTTCACTTTTCGTTTTCCTGCTTTTATAATGTTTCGATTATATTCCATTTCGCAACACACTGGCTACACTGCAACTACCTTGTTTCCGCCCGGGACCGCCATTTTCGATTTCACCTGCAAAGAAAACTGATAAAGGCCATATCTGCGGACGGCTTCTTTTATTCCCTCATTTTTTTAACCTACCTTTCTTCACCTGAGGAAGCCAATGCATCATTTGACGAAACTTGTCTTGTTTTTAATCGCCATTCTGTTAGACCATACCATGGCAGCGAGGGTGGTGTACCATGTTGAGGGTAAACGTAAGGTTCATTTAGTGTTTTTCAAGAATGAGGTTCTAAATTGAGGAGTTCGGGGGGGGGGGGGGGGATAAGGGCCTTACTGCAAAAACTGTGTTTTGCAGAAAAGGGCAAAAACTTACAGACCATATATTTTTTCTGGAATTCTTTATAAGTTGGACTAAAATAGTTTATTGATTACATACAAGTCATAACGGTTTTAATTTGAGGTTATATGTTTCCTCTCAGATGCTCAGCTTCTAGAAGGTGAACAAACATCTCTGCAACCAGATGTAGCTGTTACTATTGGTCTGGATGACTTCTGCGCCGTCATGAAGGGAACCTTACCACCTCTTCAAGCGTACATAAACGGAAAACTGACAGTGCAAGGAAATGTTCAGCTCTTAATGCAGCTGGAGAAAAGTTTCAGCAAAACCACAAGTCCGTACGAAATGTTTACTGTGTGAAATTGTACATATGTATGTGTGCGTGTGTGAGTATGAAGTTCGTTGCAGTGTGTACTTGGACACTGATGGTTGTGATGCAATTTGTGTAAATATGTGTAAATTGTCAAGTTATACATCGAAATATATATTTAAGATTCTATAATTGTAAAGAACTTTTCATTGCGATTGTTTAAGAAGTGTGTCTAATGAAATTTCTCCATTAATGTTTCGTTATTTTTATTATTATTATTATCATCTACATCTATTGTGTGTAGACGATTTGAAGTTAATAGCAGATATTAACGATATCAAGGATACTATGTTCTGATTGAATTTATGGCCTTAAGGCATCTCATGCTGTGATAGGGTGGAGAAGGGGATTTTTGGATGGTTCTAGTTTGTAGGTACCACCCCAGCATTTGCCTGGTATGATTGAGGAAACAAAACCTGTCAGAATGGGCGAGTAAAACTGTGTATTTGCAACGAGACGTAAAGAGTGTTACAAAATAGTGTGAAATAAACAAAAGGAAAATTAATTATTAATGCTGTTAAAACCAAATTTCTTAGTTATACCACGAAAACTAATTAATGTGTTATTAAATACAGTATATCCAACGCTATATTGTCTTAAGTGGATAATATTAATGATCTAGAGATGATATTTGACAGTAAGTTAAATTTTAATATTCATGTTGATGCGTGGGGGGAAAACGCAGATTATATTCTATCCTGGTTGGAAGGCCGGATGGAAGGAGGCCATTGGGAAGACCGAGACGTCGTTGGGAGGACAATATTAGAAGAGATCTTCAAGAAATAGGTGTTCGTGATGGAAACTGGCTTGATATTGCCCAGGATAGAATCCAATGGCGAACGTTTGTTACTACGGCGATGAACTTGCGAGTTCCTTAGGCCATAGAGTTAGTTAGTTAAAATGTTGATGCTATTGAAACCAAAAGATTAATTGGTTTTCTATGTCATCAATGGAGAGAAATATCGAATATTACCACATTTATCACGTTTTGTTAAGTTATTATTAGATCCAAATTAGAATATGGTAGCTCTACTACAACAATCAAAGATCAGGGTGAAGCCATCCAGAAGTACTTTATAAGGATAAATTTGTTTTAGTACCTTTGTGCAGTATAGAAGGAAAGGAATTGAGCAAAAGTTTATTAACAATTTGATGTAATACAAAAAAAATACGTAGCGAATTCTTATTAAACAATAAAAGATTCAGAGTATCTTCTTTTGTTGGAACCTTATATCTTGTTTCATGGTAACTTAATGAGAATTATAACAAATTGTGATTCCTTGTATCAATTTATTTTTATTTTATTCGTTTTTGAATTTTTATGTAACTCTTTTTTTTAATGACGACTGATTTTAAAATTTGAAATTATTGTGATGTATTATATAGATATTACTTGTACTATTTCCAATCATAGATCCATCTACGTCTCAGTGTATCTTAAATTTGTATTGCACAATTGTATCTATTACCTTAATGCAACAATGTGTTGTGTAGGCATTATAGACAGTCACGGTACTGTAATAAAGAATTTGAATTGTTATTATTATTATCCTTGCTGTACTGACGAACAACCATAAACGTCAAAATATGATGCAGTGCTTAGTAATTAAATTTTGAAACTTAAAGTATCTCTCAATTTTTAAAATAATCCATAATGAGTTGATTTTATTTTCCTAAATGTAAAAAGACTTAACTTTTGTGATAGAGTTCTTCACGCTTTAGCAACACTGCCTGAGGGAATCTTACGCAATATTTTCTGAGCGAAATATCGGAGATGACTAACCATGCGCATATTCTTATCTTCAATTGAAATTTTATTTGCAGAGCGTGAGATCCCCATTTACATGGGCTCTGTTGGCTTCCATGATTCTTAAGATTGCAAATAGTCAACTAATTCACCATATTTTTTTAATATTCAGCTCCTGTTGCTGTTGATTCTTTCAACGAATTTTAGACAAATGTTTAGTCCTATGGCTAAACAGACATACCACCAATATGAGACTGTACAGCTTCCGTGGCCCGGTAATATCGCAGACTTCGGATCGGCAATAGGTTCTCGAACCTAAAGGCGAACCATCCTAACTGAGGTTTTACAGGGTTTCCCTTCAGTTTCACCATGCGAATGCTGAGATTGTACCTTGACTAAGGCCCTGGCCGCTACCTTCCTCATCATCTACCCTACCCTATCCACCTGAGCCAAATATACCTAAAGGCCATTCATAAATAAAATTCAAATATCAAACTATAGTTGATCCAGATATATGGAATCTCCCTTATGTATATGGATTCATAAGAAATTAATTGCAATTAATTTGTCCTGTCATACTTTTAGTGCATACGTCATTGCTGACTTCGAAAGGGAATGAATATTAGGGAAGTGGTGTTCTCCTCACTGTTTGTGAATCAGTCTTTGCTCGAAAATGTATTAGAAATTGAGAATTAACTAATCACTGATGTCTGATTTCTTACTGTTTGCTCAATCACTTTGTATGAGGCGGCTCTAACGCCTTCTGTATGATATAGCTAGCTGATTGTTATTCGTTAATGGCTATGTGAGTGGTCAATTTCCAACAGGGTTCTTGTTCGCATAAATTCTAAATTAAGACATTGGTATTACTAATTCGTCTCACCATCTCCTGATGCACTAATAATGTCTTACGAAAGGAAAAAAAAAGTCTCCGGAATTATTGATATATGATGAGATACTGAAGGACAGAAACAAAATCCACAGTAGATGTAAACGACCGATGACAACCGAATGGAGGGAGGAAAAGACGTCATACATGGCTTTAAAGCTTCAATAACTTCTCATCCTATATGTATCTGTTTGCCGCACATTTTCAATACAAAATTTCGAACTAACCATTTAACTATGTGACTAATTCTGTATATAAGTAACATTTCTTGTATTTTAACCTTAGATTGCCTTTCTGACGTCCTTTTTCTTTTTTTTTAAAAAAAAAAGTCACGTGCATAGGACATAGTAAAAGATGAACAAATGGTTTACATCTGGGTCTTCAATTATTATTTTTTTGGTCCACAATAAAATGACCTTTTGCGGTCCATATGGTTAGTCGAATAAGGCATACCGTGTTAGTTACTCTGTATCATTGTATGGAATAATTACAAAAAAAACTAAAAAGGGAAACGCGTGTTTTAGTATGAACTGTGTACATATAAAATTCAAACATTACACTTGACATCGTATCAAACTGTGGAGGTCCGGGAAAATAGGGCTTCGATGTCCGGATCGGAATCCGCCATTTGAAGGTCCCTGGTTTACACAAATAAAAACACTGGTCAGCTGTCGACCGATAAGACATGATCACGGGAAAGTACTGAAAGAAGTTAGAGAGAAGCGGTCACGATGTCACACTATTTTTATTTTCCGTTATTTTATTTATTTTTCCAAGTAGGTAGTAATCTTCTTAAACTAAAACTTCACCAACAATATTTGTGGCAGAAATTTCACAGCTGCAAAATAGTTTTATAAAATGATTTTAAAAAAATGCTTTAGTTCATTTCCCAGCTATTATGGCGTTTGGACAAAAATCGTTTTGGAAATGGACGCCTCATATAATGTTCGGTTCAGGGTCACGAGAATAAACAATTACTCTAGTAAGTTCTTTTCTTTGTGTTCATGAAAAGATACCATTGATTATTTGTTTACTTTTCGTATGATAATTCTTCCGTTAATAACAGTAGAACCAGGACAGCAAACTTGTGTGTCCCGATTTTCTTCCATCTTGCTCTTAGGGTTTTTGCACCAGGTTATAATTATCTTCATAATATTCTGACAACCTTGTAGCCTCCATTTCCTCTTTACCTTCAGTAGTATCTTCATATCTCATGTTTCTTGACAACAGTCAACATATTACTGTCCGGGACACGCTTTTAAAGCAGTCAGCACAATATTTCACACACTCCAGTCAAACTTCATTACATGTTGAAGACGTCTAAACGAAAACTGTATACTTGTTTCATTGTAGTGTTTGGAGTTTGGTCTCTTCTAACGCCTAATAAAGCTAGAATGGGTCGAGCGAAACATTCTGCTGATTGTTCATAATGTAAACATATGTCACCATTTAGAATTTCCCAATGATTACAAAAATTAAGAAAAATAAAAAGTCTCTAACTAGACAAGTTGATAAAAAAACCGTACTCACTATATTTCAGTCGATACAATCAAGCTTTATCAGGCGAGTTGAAAGGCAAAGGTGAAAAGCTAACATAGGCAGGAGTCACACGAAACGAAGGTCAAAGAAAGCATCTCCAATTTCCTATGACTCCTGCATGTGTTAGGTTTTCACCTTTGCCTTTCTACTCACTTGATCAAGCTTGATTGGATCGACTTAAACATTGTGACTACGTTTTTTAGGTAGATTTCGAAGAAAAATATACCTATTGAGATCGATACGATATGAAAGTATATATTAACACGCTAGCGGCCATAATTTTGAAGATATTTGAACCAAATTTTTATATGTTGTTTCTAGGCTTAATAGCTCGGTTAAGTTCGTTAATAAGCAAAATCGGTCGCCATCTTGGATCCAAAATGGCCGCCGAACTCATTGTTGTATAGAATACACAGCCTAAACCGATGGGGCTATTGAAATCAAATTTGGCATAAAGGTACAACATCACTTTTTGATTACGAAAATGTTACCTAATGAGTTCAAAGACGCCATCTTGAATCCAAAATGGCGGAAGTAAGAAATTATTTTCCATATCGTTTGAGCTAAAGATACGAAATTTGACATAAAGGTGTATTGTCACTAGTAGTTCAAGAAAATATTACGAAATGTTGAAAAAGTCGCCATCTTGGATTCAAAATGGCCGCTGAACCCATTGTATAGAATACACAGCCTAAACGGCTGCAGCTAGAAACATCAAATTTGGTAACACTATACATTATCATTTGTATGTTACTCAAATATTACATGACGTATCCAAAGACGCCATCTTGGATCCAAAATGGCGGACCTAAAAAACATTTTCCACACCGTTTGAGCTAGAGATACGAAATTTGGCATAAAGGTGTATTATGACGAGAGTTTAGGGAAATATTACAACATTTCGGAAAAGTCGCCATCTTGGATCCAAAATGGACGTCCAAAATCCCATTTTGCACACCGTTTGAGCTGGATAAATGAAATTTTAGTTGAAGTTGTACCATCACAAGTAGGTCACGATAATATAAGAAAACTTTAAAAAAGTCGTCAACTTGGATCCAAAATGGCCGCCCAAAAAACCAAATTTCCAAATCATTGAAAGTAGAGAAACGAAATTTTCTTTGAGGTGTATGACCAAGAGTAGGTTACAATAAATGGGGCAAACCTTCCTTTTGGGGGCGAAGCCCCACGTGGGAGGGTACAGATAGATACCATGGTGGTGTAGTGCTGCAGTGAGATTTTGGTTAAGATAAAGGAGGCGCATCCTCTCAAAAGCACTGAAGTTGGGGGGCGTACCCCTTACGGGAGTCTGGGGGCAGCGCTCCAAGCGAAACAAAGCGAGTGTATATATATATATATATATATATGTGTGTGTGTGTGTGTGTGTGTCTTGTGAGGTATCGTTGAACAGCTCTTGATGAATAATCTACAAAACAAGAAATAGTTTCTCGGTAGCTCTCATATAAGGCGAGATTTGAATTTTTGAAAATAAAAAAAAACTTCGAAATCTACCTCAGCCTGTAGGCCTACCGAAAGGGATTTTTTTTTTATCAACTTGTCTGGTTAGGGCCTTTTTCTTTTCCTTAATTGTTGTAATTATTTAGAAATAATATGTTTAATAATGTGTCAAATAAGTGTTCTTGTTTTGTTTTAATACAGTTTGTGAATTTTGAAGATGGTAACATACGTTGCATTTAAAAATACGATTCGTTTTCATTGACTATTTCATTTTAAAGGTTTCTGCGCTTCATTTGCTCTCGCTCAGATCTTTGTATTTTAATCAGAAATGTTACTGATTTAAATCAAGCTTATTCAGCATATCTTGCAGATGAAAATAATGTGAGCATTCTTGAAAAGGAAAATATACGCGTCTTGAGCGTGGTGAATTGCTCCACGAAAGCGATTTTGGCATTTCTGTAGGATAAGTGCCGATGGTTCAAGAAGTCCAGAAGAAGCAAGTAGAAAAGTTTTTTAGAGTATATATATATACTTAAGGAATGAATACCACTCCGTCACAAGTGCGAGGGATGAGATCTCTTTAGATTTAGTCTTCCCAAGGAGAGGATGCGTAAAGTAGCAACCAGGGCCTTACGATACTGAGGAAAGACTGAGTCACCAACAACAGGGTTCAAACCGTGGATACAACCTCAGTACTGACCTGAACACTAGATGACGGGGCTAGGTAATTAATTAGGGGTTATTAATGGACACAGTATTACAATCGTTTTATCTTACAAATGAATATGTTCACTACCACTAACAGCCTACGAATTGATGTTTCATAATTATAATTAATTCATTATGTAGTTTAATTGACCAGAACAACGTATAGTCAATAGACGTGATGCTTTAGTCCAGACGTCTTCAACCTACGGCCTGTGTAGCGATTTTAACTGGTCCCGAAACAAATCCAAAATTAATTGCTATATTGGATCTAAAATAACATAGTAACTAAAACAACATAATTTAAAACACAAAAAGTAATTTGGTTCTTTAATATTACATAGACTAGCCAACTTGGTCCGCTGACAGAAAAAAGGTTGGACATTTCTGCTCTAGTCAATGGCCGTCTTCTTAGTTCTGCAAATCGATTTCCACCCTTGTAGACATGACAACGTAATTGCACTTAACGATATCTAATATATATACGAAATGAACGACAAAAACTATCAGGTAGGGGAAAAATGGCGAAAAGAAATTTGTAAACTTAAGCTGTTGTTTATTGAAAACATTTCCGTTTATATTAAGAGCAACGCCAATTTCTAAATTATGTTATCAACTAAACAATAGTTTACTTTCGTGGCGATTGAACGGCGCTACCCCCAGAAGATTCCAATCACACAACATATGAAAACTTGAAAAATTCGAAAATTTTCTCCGCTAATAAACTATGTTCATATATTTCAAATACATTATATCACCGTACACTATTGAAGATCGTTGAACTAAACACTAAATATTATTTATTCCTATTTGGATCAAGAGATGTATAAATAGATTTTTGGTTCACTTGGTACTAACATTGATATTTTTTATTTATAATTTGAAGTATTAATAGGACACTTTATAGGAGCTTAGTTCGTTTGCGCGACTTTCGCAAGTTCTTAATCAAATATTGAGATAGAACTACTTGTGTGTCATAAATGAAGCAAAAAAAGAAATTACCATTCCGGATAATATTTAGTAACCAAATTTAAATAATATAAAGGAAAAGCATTCCATATTAACATCATTTTATCATGTGAGACTAATCTTGGTTCACGATTGAATTTTCATCACATGATTTTTTTATGTTGATAAATAAAAACTTTTCTAATAAAAATATTCGTGTGTATTTTTATTTTGTTAGAAGTTGTAATACTGGATGACAAGAAGAAGACAATCTTTATTTTTCAGCGTAAGGATCGTTTGACGTGGTCAGCGCAATGAATTCCCATCGCCACTTTGGATTTCTAGACCCGAGTCCACAACTTTTTAATATTACTCACCTGACATCACGTTGGGAGTCCCACAGGAAATCTATCCCGGGATTGTTCGCACCTAAAGTGAGAATGTTAACTCAGAGAAACTTTCAGTCAAGATTGCCAGTTCCCACGACTTGAACCCATGTCTTCTTGATTATAAGGCGACCACGCTTTTGCTGAAGTACCACACTTGGTTGCATTAAATGCTCAGCTTTACTAATATTACACTTGATATGATCCGTTACGCACAAACGTACAAAAGATTGACGATAAATGAACACCTTTCAAAAAACTACGTATTTTCTGTTTTCAACAAGAGAAAGAGAGAGAGAAACATTTAGAATTTCTAAACATGTTATTGAAATACGATAACAGAGTAACTAGAATTTGAGAGAGGAAGAAAATTTTGAGTTTCATTTTCATTTTTCCAAAATAAAAAAATAAAAAAAAAAATCTTCCTTTGTGAGAATTGATATCTTCTTATATAACGCCATTCAATCTTCATTTTCAAACATTTTTCTTCTTCAATATGTTTGGTCCCACTAACAGTAAAATATATATATATATATATTATATATGTATATAAACGATTTACTAAACTCTTCATCGATCAAACAGAGAAAACATTTTCAGAACATTGACTCATAGTCCTTTCATTTCGTTTCACAACCACAATTCAGCATGAATTGACGGTATAAAGGTAAAAACGTCGTAAGTCTCATTTCCAGTTTTTTTTTTTTTCAGGAGGTACGGTTAAAGACATTTCACTTGTATGATACTAAATGGGGGGTTACACAAATGAAAAAAAAAAAGTAGTATATTTGCCTTAATGGCGCACAGAAGCTTACAATATTTTACTCACATGTAGTCTGACCTCTGGAGAATTGAATAGGATACATATCAACAATTCTTATTTATTAATTTTTTTTTGTTAGGATTACGACCTTTTACCTTAACACCGTCGATTTGAAATAAAACTTTTTTTTTCTTTTGATCACAATGTGTGTTATATGATATATATATAATATGTTGTTTTTAAATGTATTTCATTACAACATTAATAAACTGACTTGCTTTTTTTTTATTATTATTTGTCACTTTTAATGACTTAATGATATTTCTTTAATAATATAATTATAGTGCACTTGAGGGACAGGGATTAGGATAGCACAATAAGCACATCTTTTCTTGTATTGATATCGAAGCCAGTTTGATGTTTTCTTGTTTTTTTAAAGGATTTTTTTTTTCTTAAATAAGATATGTGTCGTCTTTATCACCTGGTGTTTTGCATTAACGTCTTACCAGTTTCTCTGAGAGCTCGAGAGGTCAGTCTTTCAATTTCACTGATTAATTGTTCGGTTTCCACGTCTACCTCCGCGCCAAACGTATCTTCTACACAATGATCCCATTCTAGAGAGTTTGGAGTCGATGTTCTTGATCGTAACATTGCACTAGAATCAACTGTTCGGTCTAGTGATAGGAGGTCGTCTTCTGTACCTGAGTTCGCTTCCATTCCTTGGTCAGGAAGCCCTAGAAAGAGAGAAAATTAATGTTGATGTTCGGAAGGTTTAAAGTATTTATATGGATATTGTCTCAGTAATAAGGTTATCAACTTTTAACTACACAATTTATTGTGGTTATAGGACATTAGAATGACAAGATATGTGTCTACATTGATGAAAAGAATACTACTAAACATGATGTTGATCCTGCCAGATAACATTATTATTATTATTATTTATTGTTTAGTGTAGGGTTGCATTAAGCTATACAATTCTTCTACATAAATAATGGTTACATATAGAAGAGCTTGTTGCCCTACAGTAACAGAAAAAAAACATAAATAAGACACAAATATTATGCAAAAGCATAAAAAAGAGATAGAAAAGTTACAAAATAAGTACCATATACATGTACATGCTTATGATATGTAGTTAGCGTATAACACAATGATGGGAAAACAAAACACACACACACAAAATCATGATAAAAGAAACAAAAAATACATATGGGTAAATAGTGAATGGTTGAAAGATTACAAGGTTGAAATGGCTCATTATATACAATGAGTGATTATGTAAGTGAATGATGGCCTAACGTGCGCACTATTCAGTAGTCATATATTACGTCCCTGATTTTCCTTTTGAAAATATTGAGCTTTCCCTCTTTTTTCAATCCAATTGGAAGTTGGTTCCAAACTTTGCTCGTGAAATAAGAAAATGATTTCATGCCATAATTTGTCTTATTACACTTCGGAATGTGAACATTGTTAGAGTTGTTAGACCGCAAATTACTATAAAACTTATTGTCGGAAATAAGGATGAATTCACTTAGCGTTTGATGGTGTGCCGAATAAATAGCTTTGTGCACTTGCACCAAGAAAAGGTATTTCTTTCTGGATTCAAGAGTAGGCAACAACACTGATTCGTTACATTTGGAGGTCGAGAGTGAGAGCGGAGCTTTCCGCATTATCCGAATAGCCCATTTCTGCATCCTTTCAATATTTTTTATGTTGGTTTGGTTGATTCCGTAGTGCTCAAGAATAGGTCTAATATACGAGGTGTAGTACTTTACTCTGTGAGTGATAGGTAGATAATTGCTTATGTACTGAAGAATCTTGATTTTAGGCACAGCATTGGAGCATATCTTTTTAACATCTTGCGTAAGCGATAGTTTCGAATCGAGAGGTATGCCAAGATATTTCAATGTAGCACTTGTAGATATCTTATTGTTTCCTATCTGAAGCTCTCTGTCTATTACGGAACGTGTGCAGTTGTGTTCATAAGATTAATGCTTGTGTTTTTGCTGTGTTCACTTTTAGATTATTTGCGTTGTACCAGTCAAAGCACGCCCGGAATGTTTGTTCCAATAGTGTGAGTTAATTGATCTAAAGAATTAGAGTAGCAAAATAAGAGACAATCATCAGCATACAAGTAAACCTCCATATTTTTCACAGATAGTGCAAGATCATTAATGAATAAGTTGAACAGTTTAGGTCCAAGGATTGATCCCTGTGGTACAACAATTTGAATATCGGCACATTTGGAAATAGTATTACCAAGTTTCGTACTTATTACTCTATTATGTATCGTCTGTACATATGATTATGAACACTTAACTGTATTATATTGGTTATAAATTATAAATAAATAATCAATGAATGGATGGCTTGGAGAGGATCACGGCAGTCTTGCGGTCTGATGCGTCAGGTCAGCGTCTCCAAGGTTCTGGATTCGAATCCCGGCTGTGGCATGGATGTTTGTGGATTTTAAAAATTAGCAGGTAATGCCATCGTGACGGGTCGAAGTTTATAGTTACTAAAATTCAAGACACAAAGTTCAAAGATTTTCGCGTGGAGACGACTGAATCATAACTTTACCTTGTAAGTCAGAAATCCTCACGATACACGAAATTGCACTTATTAAAGTAAAAAATACTCCTAAGTACTTTCGCAACTCGATACGGTTGCATAATCATGCGTTTAGAGGCAAGTAAAGGGTTAATGAAGATGCAAACAGTTCATGGATCCTAGTCAAAGCAGCTTAACAACGAATAGAGTGCTTAGTCAGCTGCTTTGACTACGATCCATGAACTGTCTGCATTTTCATAAACCCCTTACTTACCTTTAAACGCATGATTATGCAACTGTATGGGGTTGTGAAAGTGCTTGCGAGTATTTTTGCTTTAAAAAATACAATTTCGTGTACCGTGATGATTTCTGACATACAAGGTAAAATTATAAATAAATAATTATCTTCATTTACACGGAGAGGCTGCTTATTAATACCGGATGTCCCAAAATTTAAGAGGCTGCTCTTCCATAACACATAACTATAAAGCACATAAAGATACCATTCTTGCGCTGAAATATAGCCCTGTATATTGGGAATTTTTAAAGACACTAACTAATAAACGATCAATCATTATTCAGGCACGGTTGTAAAAAAAAAAGTGTAACCGGAGTCGGATTAAAAAAAAACCTATGTATATTTCTACACAGAATATTTTATACTAATTGCAACATTTCTTCGTGTTACTAGAAAGCCTGCAAGACTGCTTATTGAGCATAAGAAAGATACTTCCTATCTAAAAGCTTACAAGCTTTGTTCAGAGGTATTAGCAGTCTATTACAAAACTGAAGCTATTTTCAATACTGTAATGGAGTCTGGCAACACTTTTTTGTGGCTAGTGACACGGAGAGGGGAGGGAGGTTACTTCTTGTGTACCTCACTATATAATATTCAACGCAAAAGAATACAGTTTAAATATATTCGGAACTTTGCTACACCTGGCAACATGAGAGAGAAAAAAAAAGGTGGGGGAATCGTATCTCCTCCCTGTGAGTATTTACATGTAACTAACAATTGACAATCAGAACTCTCACTTTAAATTGCAGGGTTTCCGGGTGTAGTCAAGATGTTGATTTTTTTCGGACATTTTCAACTTTGTTCTTTTCTATTGAAAATGACATAGTGAGGTAGATAGAGGTAAACCTGTGTTGCCAGAGTCTCTTCTAATATTTTAAAAATCTTACTTTTTCGTAACACACTACTAATATCCATAAACAAAACTTGTACGATTGTAGATAGGAAGTTTCTTTCTCATGTTCGATAAGAAGGCATGTAGACTCTCTGGTGACACCGAGAAATTGCCGTTACATACTCTGTCGTAGGATAAAATCTTTTTTTTTTTATGTGTACACTACCGAGGCCATCTCCATTAGTGAAGCGCGTTGCCATACTTCAAGCGCCCTCAGACTCGCAACCAGTTCCACATAAAGAAACCTAACTGTGCTGTTTAGAAATGATTAGGAAAGGTTTGTAAGAAATTTAAAAGGAGAGAGATGGGAAAGCCCATACATGCCATTTAAAATTTGGCAATATCATTTCTGTCTCTTTAGCAGCTGAACAGACAGCCAGAAATAATGAATTCTGATTGAAGCGGTTTGCCCTTTAGATCAAAAATTTTCAAGAGAAAGAGCTCCGAACAAAGACGACAAACTATAAAGTGGTTCTATGTAGAAATATACATCCAGTAGACTCGTGGTTAACCAAGCCGATGCGCGCGATCGATCTAGTACATCATCAAGAAACTTCGGGCTTGCTCGTTTAATTTTCGCGAAACCATGTGCTCGCTGACAGTCCGCTGAGTGGCAGTTTGAAATCTGTTTTTTATCTCACTAGTATAATGACATTTGTATTATATTGTTGTGTACATATTAAATAAACACTGAGTTCACATTAATGCAGTTAGTTTTGTAACCCATTAATCCCATATCTCAGTATTATCCGAGATAGTCTCGGTCCCAATTAGACTCGGATAATCGTGATTGTACTGTAGTTTGAGAGAGAGGAAAAAAAAAAAGAACTGGCTACATTGATTTTGCAACCGTGTTTGAATGATGATTGATGTTTCATGAGTCTTAAAATTTGCCAATGTGCGGGGCTATATTTCATGCAAGAACGATATCTTTCTCTTTATGTTTTAGTTTGATAGTTACGTACTATAAAAGAGCGGTTTGCGTAACTTTTGGGACACCTAGTATATGTACTTACAGTTTGTGTTTTGTTTTAGTCCCAGTGGTGACTAAACTTAATTGTTCATATACACTTAACAACTAACATTTCGTAATATGTGCATACTAATTGCTTCTTCGGGGTATATTTAGAATATTAGACAGCATATTGACGAGGAGAAGTAGACAGTATATAGAGAAATTAAGTCGGGAAAGAAAACAGAATAAGATATTCAAACAACACTTTATATAGTAATCATTTTAGTGTTTGAAAATGTCAATCAGGCTAGTTTTGAGCTGAACGCAAAAGAAATTTAAGTCTTCCCGCTTTGTTCAATTTTACTTTACATACTTATCCAATCAAGCCGAGCGGTCTGCGGCGGTAGGCCATCGGCTCGAAGGTTCCGGCAGAGGCATGGGTGTGAATTTTAACATCTAACGGCGAATCGTGACGGGCCGAAGTCCAAAGTTAAATAGACTGGCCCATATAAAAATAAAGTTTATCAAAGTTTTTACTTATCCAATAAAATAAAATCATTTGTTTTTACCCTCGTTTTCCCACTCCAAATCCAAGGAACTTGGAGGAGTGGAAGTGGTACCTCTTCTGTCCCTCATGGGCAAACCACCTGAACCCTGGGCCTGAAGTACTGCCCTTGCAGCTAGCGTTCGTGCATCCAATGGTTGAATTTGAGTTTCAGAATCTCTGAAAAATAATAATAATAATAATAAATAGATAACAGAGTACAATGTACATATAATAAAGTGCACAGTCTAGAACAGCTGCTTTCAACGCCCCAGTTTTCAATAAAGTGTCCAGTATTACGTCATTAATTTCGTCAGTCGCCAATAACTCGAAAACTAGCGTATTGAAACAAAATATCCACTATAAAAATACATATTCAGAATTTAATTACGGTGCTTAGGAAAACAGTGGCGTACACGAAGTAAGTAAAAGGGGCAGTCCTGAAAGTATAAAATGAGAAGTAAAGCCTGTTTTCAGTTTATTGAAACTACAGCACAATTCTAAATAAATGAAAAAGAAATTTATAATCTCTATCGTTCGGGAGCAACAATAGATAAGTTCAAACTATAATTTTCTTCGATAGTTCTTTTTCAAATCAAAGTACTTTAGAATGTATATACTTAAAATTTGCTCCACTTCTAATTTAATATTTTCAAGATGGCCTCCCCTTAAGTTTACATCCTGTACGCCACTGTTTTCCTAAATTCCATAATTAAGTTCTCTTTTATAGTACATTTTTTTGCTTCAATGCGCTGTATCCAATAGTGGTTTTCTAATTCATTGTGGGTGCGACAAATATGTATATACATACAGATTCCATTTGTTTATAGAATCTTTATCTTTTACGTTAGGTTCTGGGAGATTCCGGGCCTGGCTCCGGAGAACCCGCCTGAAAAGCATTCTTCAATAGACCCCGAGTTAGTGTGGACTGACGAAATCGATAACGTAATATTCAGCATATCAAAATTAGCTATCATAACTGTCAAACCATAAAAATTTTTAAGAATTGTTTAGTTTTCACTGGGCGTTCCAATGAAATGAAATAATACCGCTCTATCTGTTTGTAATTTTTAAGCTTAGCGCCTCCACCCACAGAGATATATGCTGTACGCCACCTATTTCTCAAGTGTGGTAATTCAACTCTGCATATGTAATTTGTCCATTTTTGTTTTTATTTTCTTTGTTCGTTTGTTCCAAAGTTCTATGCCAAATAGTACGGGAGCTGTACGAACGTACTGTAAGTAAATACGTATACAATAAAGATATTTATACTGAAGTGTGTTAACAAGATGGAAATATATATATATAGTTGGTAACTTAGGGGATCCTCGTCCCCACTCCTATCTATCCGTTTTTTCTTTCCCCAATGTGACCAAGCCTTAGGCGAAAGTTGCTATATTTTTGTATTTGCATGTTAATTTTCTGTTGACACGCCTGGATGTCTTTCAAATATAAGTCTTTTTCCTATTTTATTTTACCATTCATTCATATATGTAGAATGAAGCTTAGTGGCCATGTGAACCGACGCAATACCATTTTCTACGTTACTGAAAATCGGGCGTTATTCACACGAAAGTTCCTGTCGAACAGTTAATGTCTGGTCTGGTGTCACTGAACAGTACTTTTCGATACGGAAGCAGGGACGACTGTCTTCTTCCACCACATTTTGCAGTCCTATGCCATTGGTCACCTTCCCTTGATAGTTCGTGCACAGGACTATTTCCAATTGGATGATGCACGTCCCCATTTTGCACATCCTGTGTGTGCTTTCGTCGGGAAGCATTCCCTAGGCGATGGATAGGACGAAATGGACCGTTGCATTGGTCTGTCCATTCGACACATCTAACACCGTGTGATTTCTGGTTTGAGGTACAGCGGGAAAGTGCACAATATCGATCTACATGAAATAATTATGACTGTAGTCCAACTCATTCCAAGAAATTTCTCATGCTGAGCCAGAGATGGCAAAAGGATATAAATAAATGCAAAGCTCAAAATCCAAGAAATTGATGTCGCATTGCTTTACACAGTACATTCCATTTTTGTGTGGATAACAATGTGGAACAGATTGATACGTCATTGACGTAGTTTTACTGTACGATTTCTTGTAATGTCCTAACAACAGCTGTAATATACATTGTAATGCTTTTTTATCACGTACCTTATATGCCTAATTGCCATAAGTGTTTACATAATATGACTCACCCTGTATATATAAAACAAGATGATTTTTTTTTTGTTACAGTAACCTTTCATATTACAGTGTGCAAACTTTACAGTTAGGTAATTCAACAAAAGTATCACATCATTACTTTATTTAAAAAAAAAAATCCGTTGATGATATAGCGAATGCAATGGCTAAGCAGTGATAAGATGAATGAGTAAGTATAGATATAAATTTTTGCTAGCGTCCCACTCAACACTTTGAATGAGTCAATTACAGGAGTCATTCATATCTTGACGTCTTAAATGACACAATGTTCAGTACTGTACCCAAATTCTTCGACAAGATAGGAAACGTAAAAAAGATAGGAGGGTAGTAATTTATTATCTTCAACTTTTAAAAGTTAAACTTGGTCAAATACTCTAAACTGAGCGCTGACCTTGGTAGTTCTGTTGGCTAGGGCACTGGACCAGCATTCACGAAGTTGAGGCTTCGAATCCCGCCTGAGGCATGGATGTTTGTGGATGCCTAAACAACATTGCATTCGTTTAATCGTGAGGGCCGAAGTCAATAGTTACTAAAAAATATTAACTTCAATAAAGTAAAGATTACCCAAGTTTTATCAAACTGAGCAAGTAGAATGTCTTTTGCATCATTGTGTTGCTCCAGGAGATTGTGCGTCAACGACAACACAGTACAGGGAATACGTTTGGCAACGCAACGCAGCGCTCATCGGCTCGAGTTCGCGCTTGATCCACCTATCCATGCCCGCCAAGCGGCCCGTGGTTCTCCGGTGACTTTAGGCCACACATTAAGTTCAAATTTTAAAATAATTTAATTCACATATTTGAACACCAGGGCATGTCGGACGTATTGAAGAACCAAGTTTTTGTTAGTATATGTAAAATTCGTGAAAAGAAATAACAAAATATTTTCAGCAATAAACCGTGAGGCGCTAAGTCATGGGAAATCCACGGGCCGACTGGCGGGCAGGGTGAAATGAGTCAAGCGTGAGCTCGGCCGACAAGCGTTGCGTTGCGTTGCTAAACGTATTATCTGTAGTAAAATTAAAATAATAAAAAAAAAGTCAAATTCGAAACGATGTAATTCAATATTATAGTTTTTGGTGAATTCAGAAAATTTCTATTTCTGGTAAAAAATTAATACAATTTTAAGCCTTTAGATTCTCATACTAAAACTAACAAACAGAAAGAACCATCTTAGAGACGTACAAATATATAACAACAAGTTACTCCAACTTTCGAATCATTGTACACCGGGATGAATAGAAACAACGATGGTTTGTATATACGATGGTAAACATGGAAGACACTATGTGATCTAGGAGTAGGCAGAAAGAGCTCGTGATTGAATTTTCCTGCAGAATTGAATCATTTTCTTTAACACATGTTATGAATCGAATTGAATATCATAGGTATTTTACCCATGGTCTGGATAACACGTTTAACACTAGAAAAAATAGCAATGTAGATGATGTGTTAACACCTTTGACCACTTGTAAAATTACTCCCTCTAGAAATATACTCACATCCGACCATGAGTCCCTGGATATTATGTTTACACTTCCCAGTCTGCAAGGGGTTTTGGAAGGTCTTATACTCCTCATTGGAGGAAAAGAAATTGGTCTGTTGTTCATCACGTAATTGACCTTTTGCCGTAAAGTTCTTTCTTATCTGACATTCACATGGCTACTGATAAATTTACTGATTTTTTATGGCTGTCATACGAGACTATGTTCCTCATAAAAACAGTCGCTCTTCTAAATATCCTTGCTGGTATGATCATGAAATTAAAACGACCCTTTACAATTAGAAAAGAGCTTGGGAATTGTGGAAAACATTACCCAACGAATATACGCCATAACAACTTTAGATTACTTAGGAATTCTACTAAAAATCTTTTACGAACTAAATACAATGCGTACATACAAGGTATAACTAACAAACATTTGTATCAATCCTAAAAGGTTCTGGTCACTAATTAAACAGAAAACCAGTAGTAAACAGGTTCCAGTGGAAATGACATACAATAATTTAACTGTTAGTGAGTTTGATAGAACGCAGAACACATTTATTCGCTGAGTTTTTCAGTGCTTAACAGTTGGTCAACAGGTCGATACTAATGTCCTTCCTGATGTTAAATCTGTAACAAATGGGTCCTTGACAAGCATAAGTACAAATACATTTGAAGTTTACAGCTTGCTAGTATCCCTTTCCCACCACAAAGACTCCGGTTATGATTTTATTCCAGCAGTTTTTCTAAAGAATACAGCTACTTCTTTAGCTAATCCTTTAACTTTTCTTTTGCGTAGGTGATTTTCAGAAGCTTTCTTCCCCTCTATATGGAAGAAGGCCAACATCGTACCATTCTAAAGTCAGATAACAAAAATTTGGTCCCTAACTACAGGCTCATATCCCTTTTGCCTGTCTTGTCCATCATCTGTGAAAAGATTGTTGAGAAGGTTATTAAAATTCACTTTGCCGTACATCCATCCTGCTCAGCATGGATTTCTTCCTGGCAGCTCCTGCCTAACCAATGTGTCTATTCTCCAGTCACACGTCACTAGTTGCCTGTCTAATAATACACAACTTGATATCATATACTTTGATCTTACAGAAGCTTTGATTCGATTAGTCATGCTCATATGTTACATAAACTGTCTCCCAGGTTTAATCTTCACAGTCAATTCTTATCCTTAATTAAAGATTACCTAGCTGACCGCCAACAACGTGTTGTTTTGTCTGGCGCTGCTTCTCAGTGATGTACTATTACATCTGGAGTACCACAGGGTTCCGTCCTCGGACTCTTGCTTTTTATTCTGTTCATGGACGACCTTATGGACCACTACAATGTATCTTCAAGCAACATTCTTATGTGCGCCGATGACTATAAATCTTTTAGAGAAATTAAATCTCTTGATGATGTAACGCAACTACAGTCGGATGTTGTAATTTTCTTTTCGTGGTGCGATAAATGGCAGCTTAAAATAAATTAACACTGATAAATGTACTACCCTCACAATTAGTCTTAAGAAACGTCCTCTTCAAAGTTCGTATCTTCTTAACAGAACTCCTCTTGACAAAATTTCATCACATAAAGATCTCGGTGTTTTGATCAACTTAAAGCTGACTTTTGAAGATCATGTTACAATGATGTTTACAAAAAAAAAAAAAAAAAAAAGCCGTGGAACTTCTAGGTTTACTTTATAGATTCATTTGAAGGATACTACAGCACTTAGTTTATTTTACAAGAGTTACGTATCTCCGCACCTTGAATATTGCCGTCCTATCTGGACTATGGCGTCTCCCGAGTTCCTGTAAGATCCCACTCGCAGTATAATGACCTGTTTACTTTGCGAACACCTAGGCTTGTTGTTGTACAATGTACAACGTTCCATAATTTAGAGTTTGTCATCTCAGTATAACCGAGTTTTACAAGCCATCTTGATTTTGCTCTACCATATAACCACTTTATGACAAACCTGGTATGGATATCTGAATTAAGTTGAGGTAATGATTTTGTATTGTTCACCTTTATTTTTGGCAACTCAGTGTAAAATGGTCCTTAGTGCTGATCTGGGTTCTTGTTAATAAATATACAAAATAAATAAATTTCAAGGCCTTTTGGCATCTTTGCGGCCGACACGTTATGAATTCCGGTATAATGGAATTATCCCTAATGTTTGGAAACTAGCTAAAGTTTTATCATCACCTAGAAAGGACTGTTATAAAATCAATTAATAGCCTTAGTAACAAAGTGTTCTACTCTCCCCGCAACTTTCAGTTGCTGCGCCCTTAGTCGTTAAAAAATTCTTAATTTCACCCCTTCCCCCGAACCGTGGGGGTTGCGGTTGTGTTATTTACGCCCTTGGCCTTACATCAATGAGTATATTGCCAATATTTTTAAATAATTGAAAAAATATCATCTCAATGATTTCGTATTGATGCATTCATGATAATCCATTCTGTTCAATCTGCATTTCGTAAATCCCATAGCACTTCTAGTGTTTCGTTAAATGTTACAAATAAGGGCATCTTTGGCGATGTCTACAAAATTGAACTGAGCGAATTGACGTTTATAGTGCGAAAGAGATTATTTTGCCGGATGTAAGAATGCAGACACACAGTAATTTTAATGAGAGTATGTTACATCCAAGTAAACACGATAGGAGTAAGGCGGACGAATGAAAACTGTAAGTCTAAGAGATTGCCGGTGTTGAAATATATTTTCGGAGTAGGCGACAGGGACGCTTTACCTCCCAATATGTTGTACGTTTCCTTAATCACGTAAGGTTTGAATAGTTTACTCCACTTTCATCGCACTACAACCACTATCACTGTCCAAAAACTGGTTATCATCGGTTCAGAAATCTCGGAAAAGTTTAATTAAAAAAAATAACTTTTTAAGAGCTCAGCGAGATCGCTTGCTCAGCTCAATGTAAAATGTATTAAATAACGAATGTGTTGTTTAAACAATTTTATCGGATTTTTTAAAAGTATTTGAACCTGGATATTCTTTTAGCCAAATTGAAGTAAGGGAGAGGGGGGCACATTGGTACTGGGAGTACATCGGTACAATGCCGTTAGTTGTTGCTAGTGGAAAAGATAAATTATGAGAGCTATGCAGTGAGCAACATTGATGCTTGACCATTAACATACTGGAAGCACATGGTGGTGAGGCAACTACTTTTTGCTGTGTGTGTGGATTTCGACGATTATCGAAGACAAAAGTAAGATTTTACTTTTAGACTCGTAAGCTTCTGTGTACAATACATTTATTGAGTTATCAGTCTGGTGTGCATTTCCTTGAGTACAATTTTTTTCTGTATGCTGCGTTACTATAACTTTTCTCATTCATCAGGAAATTGGTTTCTTTCCGAAAATAACTGCTTGGAGCACGTTGGTACACAAGCGAAGGGGTACATTGGTACGCACAAATTAGCCCCTTTTACCGTTGTTTTAATCTGCCCCTACTCAGAACAGTTATTTTCTTTTGTGTTTATTATTATTTAATTTGAGAAAAATTCAAAAGGTTATTTCAAAGGCAGTTAATTTCTTCATAAAAAATGGAATTATTTTTTTATTTCAATTTACAGGTTAATCGACATTTTACCTATACCCGCATGTTACTAAAAGAGAACTCCCCCCTCCCCACCAAAAAAAAAAAACACACACAAAAAGCATAATATCACTTAAAACATTTGTTTTTTACCTTTAACATGCTTCAGTTTGTCTAAGGATATATAAATTACTAATTTTGAAAGGATAATTTCATAAAATTCAGCATAAAAGCAATATAAATTATTTAGCATACTAATTTTAATTATTTATTTCAATTTTTAATTTAAAGTTTTATTACCAATAATACGCAACTTTGCAACTGTTGAAAGAAATTTAATTTGTTTGTTCGCAGGTAGCCCTTAGATAATAAAAGAGGTAGCCTCTGGAATACACTGACGGTAGAGTGGTAATAGAGTTGTATATTATTAGTTACATTTTCATCTTGTTATATTAGTAATCTTTTAAAAAAAAAAATGTTGAGAAATCGTTCAGGAAAGAATGTTCAAAATGTTTTCATTTATGTACACTTGTGAATTAATAATATCTACACGTTAATTAAGATAGTCAGATTTAATATAACCTGAACCAATACGCCCCAGGCCTCTACAAATCTGCCCCTTCCTGGAGCACATTGGTACTGTCTGGAAGCCTTCTTTAAAAATGAAATTACTTAAGGTAGATAAAAGGTGAGAAAATAGCTTTGTGCTATAAAGTTATTGAAAAGCTTATATGTTGCAGCACTTTTTACAATTTAATAAGCCTTAAAACCATCATTGTGTAAAAATCGTACCAATGTTCCTCCCTTTACATTAATAGGTTTTCTTTGCAACACCATAAAGTGGTTCAAAATAGTATCTACTACACGAAGCAACGCAAGTTACCTTACACCAACAATATCAAAGTTACCAAAGCCATTGTTGTTGATTATGGTGTTCCACAAAGTTCGATGTTGGGTCCCCTATTGTTTACTTTACATACTACTAATCTGATACTGAAAATGAAGCATGCAAGTATCTACTGGTACGTTGTCGTCACTCAATTATACTTACAACAACACCCGAGAACGTGTCGAACTTCTTATCTAAGACAAATTGATCAGCAAATGATGTATTAACAGTGGACTTGAGATTAATCCGATAAAATGTACTTATAATAATGTCAAGGGAACTAGGGCCATACTAATGAACATGTTCACCAGACGTAAGTTAAGGGTACCATATACCAAGGTTTTAAATGGGAGAATTAAAACTGCATATAAAAACTTTCTTGAGAAATGTTTCTCTCATAAATATTTTCGAGGGGAAACACGCCTTTCAATGATACAGAAAGATCAGGTAGTTTACCAAATGTTTATTCTAGGGTCGAGTCCGGTAGAAACACTACAAATCCTCAGTTATATGCTCGGCGTAGATGTACATTAAACTTGCTCTGTCTCCCCATAATTATGCAAAGCTAGCAACCTAGATTATTACTTTTGTAGCTAGCCAATAGCCATCGGTATAAGTTTGGTTCGATCATGGCTTTGATGTAGACAGAAAAACTGTATTTCTTAATTTATCCTTGTTTTTGTATATTAGTTCTGTGCTTAACCGGTATCAAGTTGACAGTTTTTATTTTAGAAGTCCCTATTTGTTTAGGAAGAAACATTATCTGCAAATTCTATATTGATTTATAAGTTGGGCGTATCGAGTATTTACAACATGTGAATTGTTTCGATTCATATGTTATTATTATTTATTCTGAATGGGGGTTTCAATGAAGCAATACATAATTTCGTTCCTTCTTTACATAAAGTATGTTAATTGCCTTGATGTCCCATAAAATAGTACATATCAATGATATTTCAGTAAAATATACAATACAATACTAAGAATACAATGGAAATGTGAATTATAACAGGGCCCAATTTAACTTCTGATAAGGTTTAGTAATCTTTGTGTTGCTGTTAATAAAGAAGTACGACTGTACATGTTCAGTTAATGTCCAAAATTTGAAAAAAAAAATTGTGTTTATTTTTTTATTTTTATTTTTTTACTTACGTTAAGATAAAAGATAAGATAAAATGAATTTTATGGGCGGTAACAGCACTATGGCTTACGCCCGTCAAGTTTTACTTACGTGTTTTCTTTAGTATTTGGTGTCCATTGTGTACTTGGTTCTTCTTCCAACTCCAATAGTACTTCATGTCGAGGTTGCTGAAATGATAATATATATGAAATATATATATATATATATATATATGCAGATAATTATAAATCAATTGGATTATAAAACTCATAATCATAATCTTCAAATTCAATTACTAAAAAGAGATAAAAGTAGCTTTTAATTAATGTGAACTCTGAATTGAAATGTATATTAACAATTTATAACGAAACTACATTTGAAAGGAGAAATATAAGAGACATTTATTGAGAATAAATTATCGATTAAACCTTCCAACTAACGTTTGCTCTCTCTTTGTGGTAAGACACCACGACACTTCAAACTTCAGGCAGAGAAACTTTGAATCTTTTGTTTATGAAGATGTTTCCGTATCAGTGGGGAACGGTTCAAGCGATTCTAATAATATTTATCATTATGATAGAACGTAACATCCTCAAGAAATTAAGCATATTAAAAACTTTACTCCGATTTCGATGAAGATGTATAACTAATTAATGAAATACCCACTGGACTCGAAAAACTCATTGTCCTTTTAGTAGTTTGGAAACCATATGCTAATTGTATACTTTTAGTTACATAATGAAGCGAAGATGATATTGAAATTATTTAAAGTATTTGTACCATAAACCAAAGATAGAATAAACATAGGTAGATTATGATGTAAATGCTTAACAAATAGAAAAAAGTTATCATCTAGCAATAAGAAACTCACGATGGTGTGGCTGTGATTTGGCATCACGATAGGACATGCAACGATAAAACTTTCCTACGATGACATAGTTATATTCGTGGTTATAGAATATAAATAGTTAATGCGATTGCGAGATACGTTAAAGGGATAAAAAAATTAGATGTGTTAGTAAATTTTATCTTTATAAAAAAAAATTGCTACGTTTCAAATAATCGTTTCAATACATTAATAATGTTGGTCTCTTGAACATATTTGGTTATTTCCCTTTTTATACTTAGTTGTGAGATTAAAGAATATTATTTATTTGAACACGATTTTCATCGACGCTTTCTACCATTACACTTCAACTGCAAAAATTAAAGAACTTTATCTCCGGCAGGCTTCTGGTTTAAAAAGATGACTTGTGCTTTCACAGGCAATAAAACACAGCTAAAACACATAGTTATAAAAATGGCTTAATCAAAATGGAGAATTGAAGTAGAGAAATGAAGCCTATGGTTCAATAGAATTGAAAAAAGGCTTTATTTAAGCGGGCGAACCGTTGTCTGAAGAGTACATTGAAAATAAATTACATAGACAAAAAAAAAGAAGAAAAAAAGATCATATTGAGTATAGAAAGTTAAAAATATATAGCAAAAATATGTTTTGCAAAACAACAACAAAGTATACATGTAGTATTCACAAAGTGTTGTGTTTTGAAATATTAAGAAATGTGGCGCCAATATAACGTCTAATTTATCCTTTTGATAGAGCAGCACATACAGTGCTTCATTTTATGACTTTTATTTTTTACTAAGTGACTGGCCAGTTGATTTTGTGGATCTTATATGGTAATTAAGTGAATTTTTACGTTTTGGTAATATAAGTCGTACTCTAACCTTACCCATATGTAAGTAGACGATGAACCAAAATCTGGAAACGGTTCTGGAAAACTAACCTGACTAATGTATTTATGGAAAATATTCTACCAAAGATTGATATATTTCTTATATTTTAAACATATCGAGAGGGATTCTCTAGGAGATAGTGTCTTTCCCACCCTACACCCAATGATGTGTATTGCTTTCCGTTCCTTTATTACTATTTCCTTTTTTTTACTATTATTATTTAATGAAACACTGTTTCCAGATTGTAGGTTCTTCCGTGATTTCACTTGGCCTTAAATTTCTTATTGAAAATATTGAATCTTCGTATTGTCTGTTTTTCTGATGTTAGTATTTCTTGTATGATATGTAGCAAAAGGAAGACTCGACTTGATCCCAATAGAATGAAAAGTACCTGTGTTTCTTAACAAAAAACTATAACATTCCTTTCAGCGTTTACATGGTGAACACTTGTGCGTTTATATGGTGATATTGTTCGTTTTAGTTCTACTTTGATACACTCATTAAAGTGAATGAAATGTTAACAGTA
This sequence comes from Lepisma saccharinum, assembly GCA_022664845.1. Taxonomy (NCBI): domain Eukaryota; kingdom Metazoa; phylum Arthropoda; class Insecta; order Zygentoma; family Lepismatidae; genus Lepisma; species Lepisma saccharinum. Next base: position 28,281 of record JAGDQP010005464.1, on the reverse strand, counting down.
TAATCTCAGATTTTAGAAAGTCGCCATCTACTATTATGTAAAAGAATGCACAACATTTACAAATATTTAAAATAGAATAAGTTAATAAAGTCAAACAGTTAAAGGATATGAAAATTGCATACTTAAATTTTACTTTCAATTATCATAAATTGATGTATATTTTATAATACTGTTAAGGAAAGTATCGAGTATCGAAGGTCAGAAATAAGTATTGGTATCGGGTATCGAGAAACATTGGTATCGACCCATCTTTAATTTTATAGTTTCGTATTTTTAATTTCAGTACAAATTTCTTATATCAAAAATTACGTAAATTTTGTCAACATTTTACTAAATATTTCGTTTTTAGATAAATCTCATTCTTTCGTGTGGTACAGTTGTACATAAGTTCAGGAACAGAAAGTTGATCGTGCCATTCATAATTTAAAGGCAAAACAATACGCCTGGTAAACAGAGGACTTGACTTTGGTATCAAGACAGTCACAAATTTATTCGGTGATTTTGTCTCAAGTTTATTGTAGTTAAAAGTGTTATTTATGCGTTTTATTACCTGGTAAAGCTAATCGAACCGAACCGACTTAAAATATAAAAGTATCTCTTCGGTACTATGTTATTTTGTTTCACCCCTTTTGTTTACCGACATTCAGATGTTGATATATAATGTATACGAAAACACCAACTCATAAATATAAGTTCTTAGACAGATTAAACTATTTTTACAAAAATCTCTTTTGTGAATGGAATATAAAATATACAATAGTTCATATTCTTCTTTGTAACGTAGTTTTTATTAGAATTTAATACCTCAAACAATATTACTTCGTCCTCTTTCTGTTGTTCTTCAGCCAGTGCATGCAACCTTCCCTCGGCTACCAACTGCCTTTCTCTTTCAGTGACATATTTATTGCGTGGAAGCTTTCGTTTCGGAGGCTGCCCGTTCACTACTTTGGAACTAAAGAATACATGCATTCATTTTTTCTCTGTAAGCTATAAGTGTTTTATTATTATTGTCATTATTTGAAGTACTCAATGAATAGTGTTCTCGTTCGCAGCCGTTAACAATCGTTTACAGGAATTTTTCGAAACTCTACTGGACTTCCATTATCAATAATCGTAAAATTAATCATTGTAAATAAGAGAACTGATTCGAGACAGTGCTCACTTTGTGCAATTTGCGGCGAGGAAAAAGAATGACTGAGTGCAGCTCCGTTCATATTGCAGGTTAGGATTATGTATCGGTGAACAGAGCCAGGGAAGATATTTACCAGAGAAGGGGAAATCCCAACCACCTACCCACTAAATTGGCCACTATTTTGAGATATACTGACTACGAGAATAACATGATTTCTAAAATGCTAGTAATTGATTCGTGAGAATCATATGAAGCAATTTTGTCAGTAGAGTTCGAAATATTCTTGTAAAACACAAACTATTACCAAAAAAAACCCTCACATGTGGAACCTTTGGGTGTTCAGTGTCGTAGAAAATGTATAGCATTAATGTTTCAGACAAGCCTATGTTCTTTTTCAAAATGCAAGACGTACAAGAAATAGCCATGTCTGTGTAAATATAGTTAAAATACATATTTTAAAAGTTCGCAGTAACCTCCAGTAGAAGAAATGTAGAATTATTGTTAGGTCTGTTTAGATTTGCATAAAGATTGTGTACATTAGCATAAAATTCAGTTATGTATGGTAAACCGCAAAGCTAAACGTCCTTGCATCAGATAAATATATCTATATGACATCTGCTCCTTCCTTTGCCTTGCCACTCACTATGATCTTCAATAGTTTGGCTCCAGGGCTGCTTCCCAGTGTTGATAATTCGTCACCCTCTAACAGCGTCGAACAAAAATCAGTGTAACACACTTAATATTTTCGCACCAGATTCAGACACTGAAAGTTAACAATTTGACATACCTTCTCATACAATTGCTTATCAGGTCAAGATTAAGTGTTGTAATAGAAAAGAAATATTACTTAATGAACTCGTAATCACTAAATTGAAGTTCACTCTTAGATTTAGCATAAAAGAAAGCGCATTGCTAAACTTTGAACAAAACGTAGGTTAATTGCTTTATTCTCAATTCCATATTGTCAATATCTGAACATCATAATCGTAACAAATCTTTATCTGATAGTTGATAATTGCTTTATATACCCTTGTGCAGATATTACAAATAATGAAACTTCTCAGAGACATCAATAAATAATATCGCATTAATGAAAATCTTCTTGCGAATGCATTAAACGTAATATTCAATGAAATTTATATTGTAGAACAATTCATCACTAAAAATACTCAAGGAACGAACTAGAAGGAGAATAAGTAAGTGACGAAAACGAATGAAGTTCATCATCTTCTTCTTCTTCTTGTCCACAAACAAGGACAATATTGCTCAAATAAAAGTTTAGTCTAACATTGACAACTAAGTCATTTTCTTATCTCTAATAATTGCGAACATCTTTGGGTATGGTTACTTCTGAAGACAAGAGATGGGAAATACATTTTTCTGCTAATATTATTCAATTTGTACTGTATCTAATGCTAACAAAACATTCCACAAAAATGAGAAACCTGTTCGTGTGATAATGTCTAACTTCTGTTTATTTCTTAGTTGGTAACGCAAGATGTTTAATTGCGTGTCATACATGAGAGGCTTCAGGTCTGAAAACACGGGGATCGCATTACACTATCAGGCAGAATCAGGCGGGTGTAATTTAGGTATGAAATGTGATGGTAAGTATTTTTAACTTTGAATCTATCTGTAAGTGTTATTTTATAGGAGCTATGGTTTTGTGAAAGTGTAGGCGGTTGTTTATGTATTCTCTACGACACTGAAGTCCTGGTGGTTCCACGCGTAAGTTATTTCCTTATAGATAGCTTTCTAGTGCATTATGCCTACTTATAATTTAACTATTACTAGTTTAAGTCTACTATGTGAAACAGAAAACAACTTCTTTCTAGTAATAGCTCACTGTAGTTTTCTAACCATTTTAATGGGGAAGACAATGGGAAATATGTTCTGCTAATCACCTCATGAAAGCGTTTCGAAGCCACAAAGGCCCTAGAATGGTGTTATAGTTGGTGATGGAGTGACTCAAAGACACATGTCGCCTTAAAAGCATTACTGATTTTGACAAAAGCAGGGGGCGGGGGTTTACGTGCACAAGAACACGGAATCCTGATAGGTATTCGAAACTGAGGCTTTAATTTATAGTGACACGCTACCAACAGAATCACGGCAGTGTTATACATTACGCAATTATGAATGGTAACATAATGAATTACAAACCGTGTAATAAACGTTATTGTTTCTATTCAAACTAATTTCTTTAGTAGAGTGTATTTAGTGCGCATATGATGTTACTATACAAATAAAAAGATCAGATGTATTGAACTAACCTTGCTCCATCTCAGAGAAAGAAAGGAAGATATGCTAATCCGTGAATGCACAAAGAAAAACAATATATTATTAAAATTCCTGTTCCTAAACACTTTTCTTTGGAGTTTCTAGACAATATAACAACAGTGTGTAATACTTTCTCAATAGGTATTAAAACTAATACAGTGCATATTATTTACTAATAAATAACAATATATTAATATAGTATATGATATTTGTAATATGTCATGTTACGTCCAGTTAAATAGACAAATTTATGTTACTGTGCTTGTATGTAAAATGGAAACTTTCTAGAATTAAACACTCTCCCGGAGGAAAATCAGAAATCTGAAACTGAGCATTTTAGAGGTATGCAGAAAGACTTTGTTATAATTTCGTTAGTTTTTCAATGATACATACATACATACATTGATGTGAATTTCAACGTTAGCCTTACAAAGGATGTATTTAGGTGTAATTAATTATCCTTCGACATTTCTGTGTAAAGAACATTCGGAACAGGTTCGTTTCGAAACAAACTGAACACATTATCAGGAAACTTCACACACAAAAATTATAATAATAATAATAATACAAAAAGGAACGAAGAAGGAAGGAATACATGCAGAAGAAGGTTACGTATGAATGACTGATTGATTCATCCTTGCTTTCGTCTGTTTTATTCTTCCCTCTTCCTTCTTTTTCCTAATTATCTTTTCTCTAGTGATTCCTCATGATGTTTCCAGTTGGATTTGAAACACTGACCATTTTTCTTTTCATAAAAATAACGGAGGGTAATTAAACAAGTACATTGTATATTAGGGTTGCTCGAAAATACAAAAAATTTACATTTTCAAAATGGCAAGCGATAAAAAGCTGTGGAGGGCAGTTGTGAATATATATCTTGCAGCAGACCAAAATTGGAAGAGAAAACACAGCCCTTACGGTGCCGCAGAGGGGAAACAGTTTTAAGGGATTTTAAGGTACGCAACCCGCCATAGCAAACACATATCTTTTTTTTTTCCTATTGTCGTGGTACTTAGAGCCATAAACAGATCCACGAATACATTATATGATCAGCCCGTCGAGGTCTCTTTTTATAGCTTTTTTCCTTTTCATAAGCAAATGGTTTTTTTTTAATACAAGCATATACTCCGTTATGACTACTGCGTTCTTCTTGTCACCTAATCTCTGCCCTAGATGGGCATACTAGATGACCATATACTTCCACTGGTTCAAAACTCTGGTTGACTGTCAACAGAGTCCAGTTGTGAAATATTAGCGGGTCAACTGTGTTTCGCCTGAGATTGACACTAAAGAACTAAGCAATGGATGACCAAACATAATTGTAGAGAATGCGTCGTGCTGTTACCTCGGGGGATTTAGCAGCTTTGGCCCAATGCTCCATTCTACATAGCTCACTACTGCATGGGATATTTCTCCAATTCCGTAGGCTTCAATTCATGGAAACTTTTAATTGAGTTTATCATTAACATTCACGTTTTAGTTCGGTTTTCCATAAAATACGATCCTTGGCCCAAATTAACGCAAAACATTTGTTCTCAATTCTTGCTTACATAAATGTCACAAAGAGCTTGTTTTAAACACTATGAAAAGAATAAATAGATAAAAAGGAACCTTGATGGGCTCTTGAGTCAGTGCTGATGATATAATTAAGGACCTGTTTAGAGCTCTTACACAATACCACGACGATAGAAAAAAATGATATGTGTATGGCGGATTGCATACCCTACCCTCCTTACAATTGTTTTTCCTCTGTGATACCTTCCGCTTTTGGTCTGCTATAAGATATATATTCACAACAGCCCACCACAACTTTTTAACACTAGCCATTTTGAAAATGTACTTTTTGTATTTTCGACTCACCCTATTGTACATACTTCGAATTGTACAGCATCCTTGTACATCATGGATATACAAAGTTATCTGCGTTGTAGTTTAGTAAGTTTCTGAAATGTAATCGCTTTTGAACGTTAAACATCGGAAAAATTTCTTTACATGTAACACTAGCAAAGATTTTATTTATAGTAACGTATTATTACTTTGACTGCATAGTATTTCGTATTATTTATTTTTATAATTATATCAAATCTTCAAAATACATTACCTCGTTTTATCTCAATATAGAAAAAAATAATAACATTAAAAATCTGAATGAGTTTGAAGGCGACCGTCTTACAGGACATACCTTTTGGGTTTCTCCTGAGTTGGAGTCTGAAACAAAAAAAGCAAAGAAAGTTATTTCGAGATAAAATCGGAATGATTTAATGTAAAGAAGAGTTTCTTTAGATATTAATTTCCTACATACAAAGATATTGTTCATGGTAATACACTGAAACATGCACAGAATATTGGATTCTGTAGTGACCGGGAATCGAAACCATACCTCCCAGTTGCCGGCTGGGTGCTGTGCTTGTAGTAATAACTCAATTGGTAAAGCACGTGTTCTGCAACTGTGGGGTTCAGGTTTATTTCCTGGTGACTGCGACGACATTCCTTTTTGTGTATTTTCCAAATGGTAAACATGCATTTTTCATATATTGATGTTAATTAATATATATGTTGTGTTATAAGAAAATGTGGATATATTTTATTTTGTTACCTTGTAAATCCTGGAGGGATGTACTTACTTCAGTGGATCAAACACTAGACATCCTAATTACTACTTGTATAATTCGTGCCAAGGTTACGTGATTTCCAAGTATACTGACTATTGACTTCACTTTTAAATTAGGCATTTGTGTATTCAACATTAAATCATTAGAAGCTAATAAACTGCAAATGTATAATCATATATATATATGATTATACATT
>JAGDQP010005464.1:0-21661 GCA_022664845.1 Lepisma saccharinum | reverse complement strand
CCCACTTAAGTGTCTCCAAGTAGTTTTGGACCACTTTTGACGTGTGCGATGGGGCGTTGTCGTGGAGGAATATCAGCTTGTCATGTCTTTGTTGATACTCCGGCCTTTTTTCACACAGAGCACGGTGCGCGTTGATCAGTTGTTGGTGGTGGCGGTGGGATTGACAGTTTGACCCGGTTGAAACAGCTCAAAGTAGACGATACCCTGTTGATCCCACCAAACACACATAATCGTCTTCCGTCCGAAGTGATTTGGTCTCGAGGAAGATGTTGATGGTTGGTCGGGATCAACCCACGATTTCTGGCGTTTCGGATTCGTGAAATATATCCACTTTTCATCGCCCTTCACAATCCGATGCAGGAACGACTTTCTTCTTTGTCTGGCGAGCAACATTTCGCATGTGTGTTGGCGTCTCTCCAGCTGCCGATCGGTCAATTCATGCGGCACCCATTTTCCGATCGGTCAATTCATGCGGCACGTAGACGCATGGAAATGGCTGCTTGAGTAATGTCCAATTGCTCGGCAAGCATTTGTTGCGATTGAGTATCGTCCTCGTCCAACAGCGCCTGCAATTGATGGTCCTCAAACTTCCTGGGCCGATTTTCACGCTTCTTACAACTCAGGTCAAAATTGCCATCTTTGAACCGACGAAACCAATCTCGGCACGTTGTTTCCGATAAAGCACTGTAACCATAGGCCTCCACAAGCATTCGATGCGCGTCGGCAGCCGATTTCTTCAAATGGAAGTAAAAAAGCAGAGCTTCCCGCATACGCTTTTTTTCTGGCACAACACTAGCCATGTTTACCAACGGAACACTGTGTGTTGTTGTCTGCACTTGCTGATTATGTGCACTGATTCGTGTTGCCAGAGGTCCAACTCATCCACACAATAGGCCTGGCGTGCCCATGGTAGTTTCATACGCTCACGAACGCCATTTATGGGCAAACAGCGGATTTAAGTTTATACACCTGGTATATATATCAAAAGAAATGTGATTGCTAAAAGAAAAATAATGCATTATAAAGATACAATATTTGGATGTTTAAAAAAAAACATGGTAACTATTATACGCATATCAACAGCGATTATTTTTCGTTGTATTTTGATTCAGTTGTAAGGCTTTGGTTGTTCATTGCTGAGAATATTACTGTCTTACATTGTTGAGCAGTATTCGTAAGTCTTAATTCTACTCATTTATTACCATCTGGTTAAATATTTTTCTTTACATTCATTGTTATGGTTATTATTTCTCTAAATTATCAACAATGCTTACAATTTCTGCTTCTACTTAATTTCGCTTCGGTCATCTTCACAACGTTCTTAGATTTTTTTTAGCCTTATTTAATAAAGATGTTTCTAGTTTATATTGATCTGTTCGTTTTTTCTGTGCTAAATTTAGCGATTTACACCATGGTTGTTTAATTTTTCTCGTTATAATGCTGTTTAGATGCCATCTTTGATGTATTTTTTTCATTGGCAATCATCAGTTATAGGTATTATTGAAGGTTGAAAATAGGTCTTTTAAAACAAGGTAAAGTATAAAAGCAAAAGAAAATATGCTTGTGAATGCATTCAAGATTTTGTCATATAGGCATGTTTTGTGAATAGCTTTGAAATGTGACGTGAATTGCTTGTATAAACATGCGTACCAAGGATGTTAGGATGGATTTTAAGATTCCCCTCGGACGTCATAATGACGTGATCTAATCTAACCTTACATTAACCTTACCTGACAATGACTGTTGTTAGGTTACGAAGCAACCATTATATACGGAATAAGGTAACTAAATAGACTTATATGTGTTTGCTTTCTAACTACTCTAATGTAACTATACCTAACACATAGTGAATTGTAGTAAATGAGTGGACATTCTAGTTTAGAGTCCCTAATACACTCCCATGTTGTTACTGAGTAATATACCAGATGATGATGGATCCTGGTGTGTGGAGAATCTCACTCCAAGTTTAATTTCAATATAAAATTATAAGGCATTTATATTTCCTCTGCGTTACTGTTTCCATTTAGGTTTCAGTGCAGGTTAAACCGTGTTCCTAAATATCTACGAAATATATAAAACTTAAAAGGAAAACTTATTGTGACGTTTCTTCCGTAAAACGATCACTTGTTGCAGTTCTAATTTACACTGCCAAATGTTATTTAGTCGTCTCTATTGTACATTAATATATGGATTTTCTTTTTAATGTGTTTCTTTTTACGTTATATGTGCTATGTAGGGTAAGTAACACTGGCAATTCTAAAACTGATACAGTGACGGTTTATTATACCTAATGAAACGTTTTGTTTTCCATACCACTTTAGCAAGACATAATCAATCATTGTTATATGCAAATTAAAATGATCGTTTGTTGAAGCAAGCAAGGCAGTTGCAATACTTGTTGTGTAAATGAATGTCTTTTAACTTTTAATGTTGCTTATGCACAAATAGTTCTTGTGTGAAGACCATATTGTGTACATATATTGAATTCCAGCGTTGTTCTCTTGTAACTAAACGTATTGATAGTACTGAATGAAAAGACAAAACAAAGAATGTGAACAACTGAACATAATGACATCGTGTATTGTTCCGTTTTCATTCAACATTAACATAAAGTTTACCATCAAACTTAATATTACGGTTAAGTTAATGAAAGTACTATGGTATCTTTTGTTTTTCATTCAAATTAATATTTTCTAGGATTTCTCTCATGTGTGTTTTATTCATATATACTGCAAGGTATATAATAAGTATCGTAAAATATAGTTCCCGTTTGTTTTTCAAGCACAAAATACATACTTAAATAAATAGGTCATATTGAGTACCTTGTCACCCAATATAGCATAAATGTATCAATGCATAAATCATTTCCTACGCCATTAGTAATCAAAATAGTTCGTGAATGTTTTCAGGATTGCTTTCTAACACGTGTTTTATTTCACCATGCCTATTATAATTCCATATTACTCGCTACAAACACTTAGAAGCAATTTCAAAGCTTACATACGCCATATTAGGTTCTTGTATTTGATATGAATATTCTGTGTCCCATACATTTCGTGTTATAAAAGATAAACTCGAGTTTTCTGTATTTTGACCCTGATATGATTTTGCATTATGAACTCTAAATGTGTTAATTTTGAATGAAAAATATATATATCTATGTAACCGTAATAGTGATTCTACAGAAACCTTTGGACTTCTAATCATTAAGAATCCCAATACTTAATAGAACTCATAACATTATTTTATTGGAAAAGATACTTTATTTGACAGAATTATAATATATTTTGATACGAAATAAAACAAATATCTGATTTGCATGTTTCAAGTTCAAGTTGCAATACATTAAAAAAAATAGAGAAATATAAAAGCAATGCCATGTAAATTACGAAATGTTGAAATTCTTCCGCTGAAATCCTTTGAGGAATGGGGAAGTTTGAGTATGATAATGGGCTAAATATAAATTAAGGACTGTTGTTAGGTTATGAAGCAAGACTATTGAACAAGAAACATATTTTGGAGAGAATGAATGTAAAAAATAGAATAAAAAAGGATTTAAAAAACACGTTTTTTTTAAAGATGGATTAAAAAGTAAAAATAACAAAACTGAATTAATCTTATGAATCGGAAAATAAAAGCGTGCGTGCTCTTAGATATTATGATTTTATGATAAGGTAAGCAAGAGCACCTACGCTTTTATTTTCCGATTCATAAGATTAATTCAGTTTATTATTTTTCACTTTTTAGTCCATCTTAAAAAAGTGTGTTTCTTTAAAATCCTTTTTTAATTATTTTTATGTATAATAGATTAATATTAAACTACCTGTGAGATAGGCAACCCAAATTTCAGAAAATATTTGCGGCGTTGCGTGTATTTAAGGATAATTTTGAATTATTTTAAATAATTAATTGCAGTTAACAGGATTATTATGTCGTATATCTAATGATTGAATATTATATTGTCATCGGAAGCAAGGAAGTTTACAAAATTTCAAAGAAATCGTACGATGGGAAGTGAGTTTAAAATCGATTGCAAAATTTGTACCGAACAGACAAGACAAGAACAGTTAATTTGTACCAAACAGACAGACAAGAAAGCAAATTAATTTAAACGTGTTAAAAAGGGATGTGGTGTTGATAAAAATCTATGTAAAAATAACGAAGTAGGCTATAAGACACTGTAGCTAAAGTACAGAAAATATAAATACAGAAAAACATAATATGTTTGATTCTTACCTTTGTCTTCTGCATGAACATGAAGCTTAATCATGTTAGCGATCACGGATGATGATGAATGATGAATAATCACAATGATGTGGATTGCTTCTCCTAATGAAAGGGAATAATATCCAGAAGATCTTTCATGCCAGACAGAGAGACAATCATGCAACTGAAGGATGCATAGGGGAACAACGCAGTAACTTTTTTGAATAATTATTTTGAGATGAATCTTGATCATTTAACAAGAGATTTGAACATGCAGATCGTGAAAAATGTTAAGTAGCTTTAGTTAGTGTGTTGTCCAATTAGAAATGACATTCAAAATGAAAATAATGAGGCAAGGCTTTGAAAAAAAATCATCACATATATAAGCATTAGGATGCAAGAAATAGAATCATTCTGGCATACAGACATCAGAATATCAGAGACAGTTATGCTCTCATTACGATTATCATATATATCAGTAGTAGGACGCCTATATCAGAAACATTTTCGGATACGGACAACAATATATCAGACATACTCATATTTTCCTTGTGGTCATAACATATTTCAGGATAAGGACGCAAGCATGAGAAACATTCTCGCATACAGACATCAAGATATCAGAGACATATTTTCCTTGCGGTCATAACACATCTCAGCATTAAGGACGCAAACATCAAAATCATTCTTGCATATCACACTTGTGTTTCTCGCTTGAGATCATCACAGTCTCAATTAGGATACAGACATCACACAAATAGATATTCTCGCATACAGAAATCAAGATATCAGAGACAATTATGGTTTTCTGGAGTTGATCAGAGATATCCTGCAGATCACAAACACAGACACATGCACACAAATCCCAGTATACATATGAACATTATTTTCTACACTCACCACAGATATATTTGGTTGCTCAGAAAAAAAATGGATGTATGCAGTCAACATAGAAAGTGATATAACGAACATGAAATTTGCTCCTAGAGAGGGTAAAGAAACTAATCATAAAATTTATCTTTCAAACAAAGCTCTGTTTAAATTGATATTCAGTATTGAATGCCCTAAAAAATTCTACAATGATATGGAGGAAACCACTTTGTGTTAGTGTTGCGTTACAGAAATACGTTTTCTGTACAGTAGAATAGAATAGCTAATGAACAAAAAGAAGAACATTCATTACTGCTAACTGAATCTGTGATGTATTATGCTTACTTTCTTTTTAAGTTTGTTGTCATTGTGAAATAATGAAAGAAAGACATTGATTGATTTATGACTTCTACCATAGTCTTTTTTGGTTTTAATGTGATATTGGTATAAACGTGTTGTATTTTGTAGTATAATGAAGGAAAATTATGAACCATTCTTTCTTCAGTAAGAATTGAAAATGATAATGTACTAAGAGAGATCAAATACGTAAATGTATTGCTTGCACTGAAACTTCTGTTCATAATTATATGTGGAAGATAATTGCAACTTCAGATAAGAAATTAGTACCATGTAATGTAGGTGGAAGTAATAATGTAAGGAACACGGAAGAGCTGGAACCACAACAATTCAGTTTATATACAGCAGAAATAATTACAAATGCGTACCTTTTCAGGGCTCCCACTCATTTGCCAAGATCAAATTCCCTGACTTTTCCAGGACTTTTTAGTGCTAAGCTGGATTCCCTGACTATTCGAGGTTTTCCAAGTGAGTGGGAACCCTGTTTTTCTTAGAAATGGTAGTTGTAATGATTTGTAAATTATATAAGGGCAAATACAGTGGTGTATCCAAACCTGACAAACCCTGGTGGCGCCAAAGTACTTTTTTTGTAAATTGTATACGATATATATTTGAATATCCTTAGGAAATTTGATACACTGCAAAACGTAGTAGCATCAGTGCACTTTTCCTGTAGAAATTCACCATTAGTTAAATATGAGCTACTAAAATATTTAAAATCTGCTGCTAAAACCTGATAATAACGGAACGGAGATAGTAAATATAGCTCTGCAAGTGAACTAGGGGTAGTAGGCGCAAGAAATTAAACTTCGATTTCCAGTACTGAACGTTTTCAAAAATGAAAACAAGTACCTGTAAAGTTCCTAAAAACTTAATTATATAAAAAGTTTCTAAAGAAAATGTAAATGTATTACGAACTCTCCCTTGTCCCCGCACTTTGACAACAACCACTGCAATCTTTTTGTTTATTTTTCTCTCTTTCTTTGTATGTGTCGTGTGTGTGTGTGTGTTAACTTTAAATTTTGCTTTTTCTCTTTTGTGCAATAGTTGAGAGTTAGCTGAGTTTAAGCGATGACAACACACACACCGATAAAGACAATCTGAATTTAAATTCTAATGTTCGATTGTAAATTATTATTTTTTCAATTCACTCTCAGTTTAACAACCAATATTCCAGTTTGTTTCTCTACAAAAGGCCTTTGTACAAACTGAAATTAGACCCCAATTAAAAATATCCACAGAGTGTCGTGAAGTATCGCTTTACTTTCAACACTAGTACGGATAACTTGGTTTAGTTGAGTTCCCATAACTACTCTATTTGCATAGAAATTGATTATGTCGCCAACAGCACACACGGATAGACAAACTACCTAGCAAACATTTTCACTGGTCAATTCATCTTGCATTTTGCAGCATTTTATTTTGGAGTTTTTTGTCTTTATGTTATTATCAGTTAATCGCTTTTTGTGTGCTTAAAAAAGGTATAGAAAAGGGATGAGTTTGCACAAATGAGCAAAAAGTTTAGAATTCAAAAGACACAGAAAGACAGCCATAAAAATGCTTAGTAGATCACAAGCCATGCGAGGAGGATTTTTTAATTGTTATTTGCAAGAGACAATGCCAACAATTCAGTTTCTTTGATAGATAAATACATACCTCTGCTTCATCCGTAAAATAGTCAAACTATAAAATGAGAAATGTAATGAGCTTATATCTTGTAAATAGTCCCACAATATTAACAAAAATCTTCTTTTCTTCGAGATATTGTCTTGTAATTCCGGTTTAGAAACACAGTATCACACTTGCACCACAGAAAAGGAATATAATTGTACACTGTTTTTCTTTTTATGTATTACAGAAGATGGTATCTTCTACCCATGACGAATATATACGAGACTCTCGTACTCACCGTTTTCGATACCGGTTTTTCCTTTTTAAAAAAATGAGGTGTAGGTTACAGAACAGGTCTGGTTAAAGCCAGTCAGTTAAAGTGGTTACAGAACAAAGGGACGGAAAAGTACTTTCAATTCAAGTAACTGACTTGTTCCCTGTTTAATCCAAATGTACTATATCTACCGAATCTGAATCTACAAAAGAAGTTGCAACATACCAGGTGTATGCATAAGTAGTTTCCGGTTTAACTAAGAGATGGCGCCAGCGAAAAGTACGCAGCGTATTCATTTGACACATACGTCATTTTGTTCGTCTGACATTAAACAACAAACACACACAAGTTGAGTCCGCCAAACACTAGCATCTTTGTTTTATCGTTCAGTGATCATGTCGAAGTTTGTGCCTGAAAAAGAACATTTGCGGCACGCATTGCTTTTCTTATTTAATCAAAAGAAAAAGGATCTTGAAAGTCATCGTGTGCTGGTAGAAACATATGGTGAACACGCTCCATCGATTAGAACATGTGAGACATGGTTTCGACAATTTAAAAGTGGTGATTTCAATGTGAAAGACAATGCGCACTCTGGTAGACCACAAAAGTGTGAAAACGAGCAATTGCAGGTGTTATTGGAGGATGATCCAACTCAAACTAAACAGCAATTGGCGAAAGCATTAAATGTGTCACAAGAAACAATCAGCAGACGTTTACGAGCAATGGGAAAGATCAATAAACTGGGTAAATGGGTCCCACACGATTTGAATGAACGTCAAATGGAAAATCGCAAAGTCACTTGTGAAATGCTGCTTCAACGCCACGAAAGAAACTCCTTTTGGTATCGAATTGTGACGGGTGACGAAAAATGGATTTATTTTGAAAACCCGAAGCGGAAAAAATCGTGGCTTTCACCTGGCGAAGCCGGTCCTTCAACACCAAGCCCAAATCGCTTCGGCAAGAAGACCATGCTTTGTGTCTGGTGGGACCAGAGCGGTATTGTGTATTATGAACTCTTGAAGCCCGGCGAAACCGTTAACGCACAACGCTATCGCCAACAAATGAATAATTTAAATCACGTATTGATCGAAAGGCGACCGGAATGGGCCCGAAGACATGGCAAAGTGATTGTGTTACACGACAATGCGCCACCTTACAAAGCAAAACCAGTGAAAGACACCTTGAAATCGCTTGGATGAGATATCCTTCCGTACCCGCCGTACTCCCCAGACCTGGCGCCATCTGACTATCACCTCTTCGCATCAATGGGGCACGCGCTCGCAGAGCAGCACTTCAGCAATTTCGAAGATTGGAAAATGGCTCGACGAATGTTCTGCTGCAAAAGACAAGCAGTTTTTCTGGCATGTTATGCATCAATTACCTGAAAGATAGGCGAAATATGTAGAAGCCGATGGGCAATATTTTGAATAAAACAAAATTAATTTCCCTTGAAAATTACATGTTTTCTTTACCACAAAAACCGGCAAAAACTTATGCATACACCTGGTAGATCTGAATGAATTCAAACATCCATTGTTGTTTTATGTTTTTGCCGTTGATTGAAAAGATTTATTTTTACATTTTCTTAAGCTTTTTCGGTATTTCATGCAGACCGGTTTAATACTTATTATTCACACTGTAACAACGAAAAAATGACCTCCAAAAGCTATATTTTGAATACTGGCCCTGTTTACCATGTAATAGTTATGAGCATAGGCGTAGATACGGGGTGTGCCTAGGCACACCCTAATGGGCTGATTTATCAAGCAGAATTAAAGACAGATGTTTCAATAAGAAAGAAAATAAGCGGCATCTTTCTTTTTCCAGGACAAAATTATTAAAAGCAGACATTATTCGGAATAAATTGAACTCGCTGAGTTTATCGCCGAATTCCATCCACTTCCTCAATATTGGTCTAAAACTTGCCTTTATTGTGGAAATGTGGAAACAGGTTATTTTCTTTACTGAACGCTCGAAATTAAAAGACTGATTTAATACAGGGAAACAATATTTATATCAATAACAACAATGTTACAGTAACATATTTACTGCCAACAATCGCCTTCCCCTCCATTCTTACAATCAACTAATTATTGTATGCTTTCTGTGGGGCAGAAAGCTTGTCAGTAAACATTTTGACAATACAAGTATATTGTTGGAAGTTTATTTATCAATGTCGCTAGGTGGGTATTTAAATCTCTTTCCTGAACCAACTACTTTACATTGTTGTAACTCTCGTTGTACTTGCTTTTTTGGGATTCTGTTGCAAATTCGTCTCTCGGAATGATCGAAGGAGCCATTGTTTGAAGAAAATTTGCCGCTTGTAGACGTGATATTTCGTTTGTGTAAACTTAGCCTACTTTTTAAATAAACGAAGGTGGCCCCGATCGAAAGCAGGCAGCTGATAGTTCGAACGCCTGTGATGGTGCCAGTTGTAGTGGTATCGGTGAACTTGTAAATAACAAACCATCCTGTTTGCATGCCCCTGACGCTGAACAAACACCAGGTAAGCCTATTGACATACCAGTAGATCCTTGTGACCCTGTGAATGCAATACCACATAACAGAACAGAATGTGATTGATGTAAGGGTGGTGACCGTACCAACCAAACCTAGTGGTTTTCCCTAGAAGTAGTATAGGTGGGAGAGAAAACACTTTCCAATCTAGCTGATTTCACAGTTACAAATGGTTGGAATATAGTATAGCTGTTGACTCTGCATTTTGTTTTTACTGCAGAGCTTTTGCTTTAAACAGTGCACCAGTGAGAGGGCACCTTGATCAAGCATTCATTACACGAGGTTTTTAATAACTGGCAAAGAGTAAACGAATGTTTTCGAAGTCATGAAAAACCTAAAGGATACCAGCAAAGCTTAAGTTCCTTGTCAAACTACAATAAAAGTAGGCTAGATCAAGTGACGTCCAATTAGATGAGTATAAGAAGGCTTTTCTTTCCAAGTAAGAACAAACAAAACTGTAAAATCGACAAGTCATGGAGAGTCTAATAAACACAATTCTTTGTCTTATAAAATGAGTCCGCTCATTGAGAGGTCATACTGAGAATAAGGAATCATACAACAGGGGGTTATTTCTAGATGTAGTTGATTTAATTTCCAAATATGACCCCATTTTGAAAGAACGCGTAACTAACAGGCCAGAAACAAATTGCACTTACTTAAATCCACAAATTCAGAATGATCTAATCCGCAGTTAGAAAAATCTACTTATAAGGAAGTTGAAAATGTTATTACTTGATACAAACGTGTACACTATCGCTGATGAAACAAGGGATTGTAGTCATCGTGAACAGATGTCTATAGCTTTTCGATTTTTTTTAATGTCAATAAACAGATACCTGTTGAACTTTCAGTGGCTCCTCGTAAGTTATCTTCTGTAGATGCACAGACAATTTTTAATACGTTAGCACTAATACGTAGTGCCAGATTTTGATGCTGATTGGCAAAATGTTCTTTCAGTTTGCTTCGATGGAGCGTCAACAATGTCTGGGACACTATCTGGGGGTACAAATGAAGTGCAAAGAAAAGAACAGTTCAATAATGTACGTTCACTGCTATGCTCATTCTTTGAATCTTTTACTTGTGGACTCATGTAACTCGCGACCCAAAAGTAGACTAGTTTCAGATTTTTTTTTGGAACAATTCAATTCCTTTACTCTTTCATTGAAGGTAGTTCGTCAATGCATGCAGGTATGTCAGGAAACGGGTCTAAGTTTAAGAACACTGAAGTCTTTGTAAACAACGAGATGCCGTGTTGAAGCATGTTTCTGCAGTGAATAGTAACTACTCTGCAATTATTTTGGCTTTGAAAAAAAAAATCACTTGAAACAGTCATCAGGGTGATGTGAGAGCTAAAGGGAATGGACTAAAATAACAACTCAGATCCTTAGAGTTCGACTTTTGTCTCACAATGCTACATCCAGCCCTACAAATGATCGTGAAGGTTAGCAAGTTACTCCAAAGTAAAGTCCAAATGTAAATCTACTTTCGGCCGTATTTAAGTGTCAGATCGCTTCTGTACAATCCATGAGAAATCCATCTCAATTCATGGAACTCTTCAACGAAGCTATTAAGGTCTGTCATAGTCTGGAGATTTCAATTCCTCCAGTGAAGAGGCACAAAATTGCAATGATTCTTGATAAATAAATCAGCTCGCAGTATTTGTACGAAACAGGAAAAATAGATTTCTTGTTATTATCCTCTTGACTTGAATGTAAAGGATGGAGAAATAGCCGTCCTTGCTAGAACATTCAGATTGTCAGCCGACGAGTTGGCAGCAGAAGTAAGACTTCTGAAAGCAAAATCCTCTGTACCTAAGGGAAGTTCTTCTGTTACGCTACAGGAGTGGTTGGAGAAAGAAGAGAGAAATAAGATTTTTACTGCATTCTACTCTGTACTACAGCGCCTTTTTCTATACCTGTCACAAGCTGCACGTGTAAGAGAGCTTTCTCCAAGCTTACCTAAGTTAAAACTAAATTAAGAGCAACTCAGAAGCAGATAGATGGAAGCCCTGCTCTCAATATTTGTAGAACAGGAACAGGCTTCGTCTATTGATGTAGATGAAGTTATTGATGAGTTTAAGAACATTGTACCTTTTGACAGACGTCTCTTGTTATAGATGACGTGTATTTTGATGTATTTCTTTGTAATATTTATGAACATTTTGTGTGTAATTTCTATGCATTTTGATTTTTTTTCTATTACATATATTCAGAAATTTTCTACACTGTCATTCAGTGAATTTATATTCCTTTACAAACGTCAGTTCAGTTAAAGAGCCAAGTGATTGTATTGCAAAATATGACATTAAAAAGATATAAGGCCTCATTGTTTTTGTGCACACCCAAATATAAAGTTCTAGCTACGCCTATGGTTATGAATTCGATTGTCTGCTTGATAAATTCAATTTCTACTTCGTCCAAGAAAGATTAATATTTGACAAATTCTCTATAAAAAATGTTTAATTCTTTTATCTACTTCTTATAATGTCTAATACTTTCTATAATAATCTACTTTTTTATCAAATATTTGTATTTGAGTTTGCTCTTAGGTTGCATTTGTTACTTAGTATTTTAGGTTCCTTAGTAACGTTGCTAACAATAAGGAACCTTCTATTCTTGCTTTGTGCGTCCGCCCGTCAAAAAGTAAATATCTCATGAACCATAAGGTGTTTAGAGATGGTTCAGGTTTCTTTGGAAAGGTCTTGGCTAGAAGAGCCTCTGGAACCGTCTTGATTGGTCCAGTGTGCCAGTGTTGCAAACCTCCTTTTGTAAATTCAAAATTTCAAATTGCTGCTTTCATTCCATTAGATATACCTACACCGAACTTGTCATAAATATTATTCGATATAACACAAATATACCATGAGTATCCCGGTCTCCAAGCCCCACAGTTGTCAGTGTTACCAACCTATTTTAAAACCTATATTTTCAAATTGCTTCCATACCGTTTTGCATATGTTCATCAAACTTGGCATAAACATTATTCCACGCAATAGAAAAATATTGTGAGTGTCCCCCTTTCCCAACACCCCAGTTGTTAGTGTTGCCAACCTATAAAATGAATGTTTGTTTGACTGTTACAAATCTAGATGGGTCCTTTGATTTACACCAAATTTTACACACACACACACACACATATCTATCTATCTATCTATCTATCTATCTATCTATCTATCTATCTATATATATATATATATATATATATATATATATATATATATATATATATATATATATGCATTATGTACTGGTACAGGTCGTAGAGGTCGGGTATTGTGGCGCAGTTAGTGTTACTAACCTATTTCAAAAATTCAATTTTTTCAAATTGCTTCCATTGGCGCTCTGAATTCAATACACGTTAAACTGTGTGAGATTCTGAAATTCAATTGTAAAACTTTCAGTAATTAAATCCTCTAAGCATAACTAATTTTAAATACATACCAAGAAAGCCAAAATCTAGATATGAATAACAAATTATGCATAAGGGTCCGGGGAACATGAAAGGGGAATTCCCGGAATCAAACCAAACTCAAACGAGCCAAATCTGAGTCACGGATTCGGACTCTGAGTGTAGGTATTGAATGACGTTCGTAGTCCTGTTAGGCAAGGGAAGTTCGTAAGTAAAAGTCGAGTCCGGGTATCAAGCCAAGATCAAATGAAGGAGCATCACCCGAGACAGAAGTGTGCCAAATACAAGTCCTGGGTTCTAAGCTCTTTTGTTGATATAGGAACAAAAGTACAGAAGGAAAGCAACAATAACAATTGAAAGTCAATGTAATTCCAAACCAGCTACCATCTAGTTTCAAGAGACAGCATGTTAAAAGATGTAGTGCACGTCATAAATGTATCAGTAGTACAAGGATCAGGGCATTATTTGTTTTGGAGGGGGGGGGGGGATTCCTTGGTATGTCGTGTGATTTCCCTGGTTCTGTACCTTACTTACCAGTATTTTTGGAGGGAGGGAAAACCGGTGATTTTACGTCCTGTACTCCAATAGATGCAGGTATGCATAGGCAATTATTCCTCCCCCCCCACCACCACCGACCCCGACATCTTTCGGTGACAAATAACACCCTGACATGAATCATCCGATATGACTTGCCTGCCATTGCTGTTTCACAGTGTAAAATCAGTACTCAAGCGGATGGTGGAAGGAAACAGCTTCATCGTCGGGATATATAGACTAAAATGATAATATAGACGTATATCGCTTACCTTTTTTCGTTTGCGCTTAAAATCAATGAGATTTTGCTTAAGAGCACGTGCTTTTGAAGCCTGCCGTTTGGTGGCTCTGGTAGCTACTACTAGAAAGAACCAGCGACTAAAAGTAGTCGCCAGAACCACCTAGCGGTAGGGTTCAAAATCACGTGCTCTTTAGCGCAGACGAAAATATGTAGGTGTGAAAACTCTATCTTATTATTTAGTGTATGATATAATGCATATTTCCCAAGCAGCACATGCATGTGAAAATGAGGTAATTTTCTGATCGAAAATGGTTGAAAAAGATGTCGAAATGACGCGTAAATGTCACAAACCAAACGACGTGTGTAAAATCCCTCCAGTGGCAGCTTGCTCTTCCAGGTATTTGCTTCACATAAACATATAAATGAATCAAACCAACCAAAGGAATCGCTTGATCCCGGTGCTTTTGGATCTTTAACCATATTTTTTAAAGCAACGTCACACACACAAAACAGTTGAATCCGACAAGTTCACTCCAACCAGATTGGCCAGGATCACGCAGTCGCTACTGAAAACGAGATTAAATCATATTATGTCGTAAAAAAACTAGGGGATGAGACATGACAAAATTACGTCAACTAAAAGACCAAATGTTCACGTAATAGCAATGTAAATTTCATTACACTGACGTGATTTTGATTTCCCGACCGAAACATGACGTCTTTTTCACGCGAATGTGCTACTAGTGTTTATCATATTTCGGAATCGTTGTGCAGCAAACTGGAAATACGCAAGAGACTGCAACTATGAGACACTAGACATCCTCGTCCAGATGTCAGAGGCATGACCCAATGTATATGTATACAGGCAAACCATTCCGCCCTGATTGGCTGAATGGTGTAAGTGTAGCAAAGAGTTTCCCTTTGGAGAAATCGGTGTTATAGTAAGATTGGAAACACAATAAAACACGTGTTTCAATTGGCTATTCATCCAAATCGCAAGCAACGCAAGCGTGTTTGAAAATGAGCCGTAAAATATTTTAGACTTCACTAAGCCATGATAGACTGTAACGTTTGAAGTTTGGCTCTCATATAGCTGTGAAATTCAAAATATTTATCGCATTCTACTAACAATTTAGAACCAAACCTGTCACGCTACTCTAGAGGCAACGACTGATTGACTGCTTGTGCATTTAATGTCGAAGCGAAATACTGAATATCGATTTTGTTTCGTGTTGCGTCCCCCTGACACCAGGAGAGCTACCATCGCTAACATTTCCCCATCTGGGGCTCGCTGAGTCATACATGGATCTTTGGTTCCCGGAAAATTCCTACCACTTACGTCATCCGTAAAGGAATATGGGAATTCAAAACTGTTCACTGTTGTCCGGAATGGACCCCTCTGGGCATGACCAAGGAATAGTACCATATCCACACACACGTGGTTCATAAAATTCTTGTTCCTCCTGAAGAAATGCATATTCAAGGGTTGACGTATTCCGGAGCATTAGTTTGGAACATGCATCATGGTGAAGTTGAGGCAATGAAATGAAAAGTTTTGGAAATGCATCGACTACATCAATTGCTAGTGTTGCTTCCTTATGGTACATTAATTTTATGGTACCAAATTTATAGGAAAGTTTAGAACCCAGGACTGAGATCTGCCACATTTATCTTTGATGTAATGTACTTTCATTTGAGCTTGGTTCGATTCCCGGACTCTATACGAACAACATTCAATAAGTGACAATCCAAAGCAATTCTCATTGAACTTTGCACAACAGACATTAGTGAGATGATTCTACAATGCCTGTACACCACATGCGTTTTAATTTCCTGAGAAGAGTTACAATCTACGGTATGATTGGGAAACGTGTTGAGTTTATGTATAATCCAATTACGTTAATAACTTGACAGAGGGAGAGAGAGAGAGAGAAAAAAAAACAGTTTTCTCTTATTGCGTGGCTTCCTTTTCATCATCATTCATTTGCATAAGAAAAAAGAGGAGAAGCAAACACTTCGGAGATGTCGCCGTTAATCTGTTTATTTTCAGCGACTTGCAAACAGGAATTTCATTAATTCTCAATCGTTTCAGAAACGTTTCTGTGTTTTCCCAAAGAGTTCCAGAAAACCTCTTTATCTCACTAAAAGGAACTTAAAGGAGTTTAAAAAAAGGAAACTTATTACTAAAGCGGCAGCGAAACTGTCTCGAGAGATATAACGTTTCACCGTTCTTTTTTTTCTTTAACCGGCAAGATAGTGTTTCAAGATTTCCCCCCCTTTCTCAAAAAATCCCTTTCTTCTATGAACTACAGAAGTATTCTATACAGCCATTAAAAACGTTGTAGATAAAGCCGTTTTTATCCCTCTCCTTCTCATAATAGAACAAGATGTGGTGAAAATGCTGGGATGAATTATTCATAATACTTGTCAAAAACTTTTTTCGTTTTCTCAAAGACCTCCTTCCTTTATTGTGAAGCATTTGATTGAGAGAAGTGAGATAAAACCTGCTATGATGGAAAAACTTTCTACGTCTCTTTCGGGAGTAATATAAAGCAGTTTTCTATACGATACCGCACCCCACATCACTGCAGTCACAGATTACTTTCTGTAGACACCAAATATGCTTTCCTTTGAAGTATCCATAATTTACTGGGTATTAGTACAGCAATGTATGTTTGGTGTTTATGTATGTCTACATGAAGTTATATCTACATTACTAGATGTCAATATTAGAGTGGGCCGAAAAAAATCTCCCAGATATTGAAATTCGGGTAGTCATCAAAAGTTGTGCATTGGTACGAAATAAAGCTATGCCAAATATGGTCGTCCTAAAACAATATTTAGCCGGGGCCCTGTACCCCTAAATGCCCAATATTTTTTTGTAAAACAAGTAATAAATATATGATACCAGTTCCCACATTTTGGGGTTCGAGTAGTTATGAAAAGTTTTGCATTGGTACGAAATGAAGCCACGTCAAATGTGGCCGTTTTTAAACTAAACATTTTCTCGGGCTCCGGGGCCTGGCTAAATATTTTTTTTTTATTCGGTTGTGTGTCTGCGAACAAAGACAACATACCATTCTACAACTTTTGCGTGGTACTCAAATTCAACTTTCTCTACCAAAGAAATTTTTCGACCGTTCTCAACCCACCGATTTTTTTTTTCTTTCTTTAGAAAGTTGAGTTTTAATACTGTGCAAAAGTTGTAGAATGTTAGGTTATGTTTGTTCGGCGAAACACAGCCGGATCAAAAAAAATATTTAGCCGGGTCCCGCAGCCAGAGAAAATTTGTAGTTTGAAAACTGCCAAAAACGTTTCACGGCCAAAAACAGCCATATTTGGCAAGGCTTTATTTCGTACCAATGCACAACTTTTGATGACTACTCGAACCCCAATATCTAAGAACAAAAAAATTCGGACCACCCTAGTCAATATCCTTATTTTACTTATAGTTTTTGAAACATTATTTCTACCCATTTATTTACTGAAATACTGCAGGTATAACCACAATTATAGAACGTGCCTTATTTTCTAGATTATTATGAGATGCTACACAATCTTTATACGCTTATTCAGTTCTAGTAATTGCAGAATTCTATAGATTGAGAACTCTCACAAAGTAACTGCATCTCTCTATCATTTACCTCCCTGTTTTGAGATATGGCGATTGAAATTTTGTCACCAAAACTATTCAAGGTGCCGAAAACACGCATTTAATAGTTTGGTCAGATTCTAATAAGAAAGGAGTTCCGAGCGGACGGACAAACATTTCGTGAATCCTTACACTAACTTTTTTTTGGAATTTAGGGTACTATTACACTATCGAGCTTGCTGATCAGCATGCTCAACAGTTTGCTTGACGAGCTTGATCTCGAGGAAGCTCGAGGGAAATTTTACGTTGTTACACTATTGAGCTTGGTGATAAGCTTGTTCGACGATCCTGCCTTTGAGGAAGCTTGACGGATTATTTGGCTATTACACTGTCGAGCTTGCTGATCACCTTCCTCGACGAGTAAGATCGTCAGTGTAAGGCGCTATTACAGTCGTTGAACATAGTGCACACAGAATCAAATTGCATATGAAATTCGTTTCAGCAAAGGATTTCAAGAAGAAAAAAAAAACTAAGGGTCACCAAACTGCTCTCACCGCTGGGCTGGTGCTAATAACTGGTGTGCAAGAAGAATTCCCTGATATTTATATTTTATACTATCCGACTTTTGAAAGTTCGACTAAAACGCCCATCAAACATACTTTACGCTGATACAAATATTCGCAGGCTAGCTTGCCCCCTCACTTTTAAACAGCAATCGCCGCCTCTGGTTTGAACCAAAATCTAAAATTTGATAAAATGAAAACCGTATATTGTCCAAAGTCCGAAATTTGAATTTACTAAAAGTTAAAGGACAAGTAGGGAACAGGTTACAAAACCGGGCACAAAATACAACCAGTTTTATTTTTGTCCAATTTTAGTGTCGATCTGAGCCCAAAATTGCTTAAAGGCCTTAAAATAAAATTCAAATTCAAATTTTAGTCAGAGATAGGATATTTTAGATTTTGGTATAGCGCTCACACTAATAACAATCGTTGAATGTGACTAAACTGATTAAGACGCAGTGACGTATTTAAAGATGGGAGTCTAGGTCCTTTCATGAAATTTTGATTGAAACCTATATGTATATTTATCAGCATATTCAGCCGTTTTCTATCCATTGCTGGATGAAGGCCTCCCCCTTTTCTTTCCACATATCTCGGTCTGATGCTATCTTCATCCATGCAGCTCCTGAAAAACGCTTGATTTCATCTACCCATCTTACATTTGGACGTCGTCTCGGTCGCTTCATTTCTCGAGGAATCCAATGTAGTACATTTGTCGTCCACATTCCATCTGTTCATCTAGCTATGTGACAAGCCCATTTCCACTTCAGCTTCTTCGCAGTCTTGATTACATCCTCTACCTTTGTTTGTGCGCGAATCCATTCATTTGTCTTCCTACCTCTCCTGGTTATTCCTAGCATGCATCTCCATTGCTCTTTGTGTGACTCTCAATCTTTGAGTCGTTTGAGCATTCAATGTCCAAGTTTTACACCCGTACATCATCGCAGGTAAGACCCATTGATTATAAACTTTACGCTTCAGACACATTGTTATAGTTTGCTTTTGAAAATAAAGTGTAGTCTTCCAAACGAACTCCACGCCATTTTACATCTTCTATTAATTTCATCAGTCAACTTAGCATTCGATGTTTTGACATGGCCTAGGTAAACATACTCATCAACTATGCCTATTGTCTCTCCGCTAATCTTTATTTCCATTTTTGCAGCATGTTGATTGTACATTAATTTTGTTTAACTTAAATTCATTTTAAGGCGTATTTTCGAACTCTCATTATTCAGTTGTTCCATTCTGGTTTGTAGTTCTTCCGCATTTGAAGCAAACAGGACTATATCATCAGCGAACCGTAGCTGATGAAGATATTTGCCATTAATTTTAATTCCAACTTCATCCCAGTTTAAATTTTCGAACACTCTCTCCAGAACCGCAGAAAACAGTTTTGGGGAAATTGAATCTCCTTGCCTTACCCCCTTTCCAACTTAAAATTTTTCACTTTCTTGACAGATGTGGCAGTCGAATAAATGTTTCGCAGTAGCTTGATGTACGCATTTTCGATATCTTGATGTTCAAGTGATTTAAGTACTGCTGACAAGGAGACCGAATCGAAAGTTTTTTCGAAATCTATGAATCCCAAACATAGTGGAAGTTCATATTCATTAGTCCTTTCCATAACTTCATTCAATGTTTGTATGTGGTCCATTGTGCTAAATCCACGACGAAATCCGTCTTGTTTCCTTCCCAGGTTAAAATCCAAGTCCCTTTCAATACGATTCAAAATAACGTTGGTGAACATTTTGTATAGAACTGACAGTAAACTAAATGGCCTGCAGTTTTCGACGCGTTCTTTATCCCCTTTCTTGTACGACAAAATTATAACAGCATTATTCCAACTTCTGGGTATTTCTCTCTTCCTCAGGCACATTGAGAATAACTTCGCAAGTTCCTCTTTCATCTTTTCACCTCCCCATTTAAACATCTCTGCTGTGAGTCCATCTTCTCCTGGCGACTTTCCGTTCTTCATCCCTCCAATTACTTTATCCACTTCTTCTTTCATTACATCTGGGACATCTACATCATTTCCTTCTTAGACTTCATTTCCTAGCTCTTCTTCGGAGTAGTAGAATTCTCTGTAGAAATTTTCAAATATTTTTATAATTTATTCCTTATTTCGTGTTACGGTCCCTTCTGGTCTCTTAACTGCAATTATTTGCTTTTTCCCTATCATGAGCTGCTGTTTGGTTTTCTTCAGGCTCTTGTTTTCCTCGATTGTATTTTTAACAAGATTTTCGTTATATCTTCGTACATCCTCTCTTATTTTCTTCCCTACGGTTTTATTTAGTTCTATGTATTCAATCCTTTTTATGTAATTTCCCTCTTCTTTCATTTCCCTTCTTTTCTTTATCAATAGTTTAGTTTCTTCTGAGATTTTGCTCTCTCTTTTCTCTCTGGTGCCCGCTATTTCCTTGGCTGTCTCTCTTATTATCTCACAAGTAAAATACCCGAAGTGAGGACTCGAGTTGTTCATCAAGTGATACCTTAAATTGAAGCTAGTGACGAGTATAGTACACCTGTGAAATCCTAGCTGCAAAGCTCCAGTAATAACAAGGTTATGGCGGGTCAAAGTTCAAATAGAAAGCGAATTTAGCTGCTTGTGATGCCCATGTTTTGCTGATTATCCCGATGGTAATACGTCGTACGTTGCTCCCAATTAATGTAATGTGTAGAATGATATCCCTCTCTCTGCCCGATATCCCGCTTTCTTTTATTCGTGTATGAATGTCCTTGTGCTTGTTTGCTCCTGTTACTGATGTCAATAAAAGGTCTTTTTTCTTTTCGTTCCAGAAAATGGAAGCAGGTGCTATCGTTCATGCTCTGTATGAGAAATATGGATTTGTTAATAGGAGAATGAATAGGTATGAAGATTCACTGTACAAACAAATAGTGGAGATACTTGAGGACAAGATGGAAATCATAGAAGAAGTTAGAACTCTTGGATTTGCTGGCGACAGTGATGAAAGCGATGATGGAGACTACAGTGATGACGTCTTTGATGAGGAAATGCCAAGTACATCGCAAGGTTCTCAAACACATCAAGAGTCTCCGACACCTGTAGCTTCTTCAGGTGAAGAATATAAGCCTTCGCCAAAAAAACAAAAAACAAAAACACATCTTGGACGATGATTATAAAGAAGCAGCTTACATGTTTTGGACACAAAATGAGAACCCGGAAAAGAAACGAAAGAAATTTACATCTGTCAAGTCACAGTATAGATTAATTCAATCGAAAAACATCCTCTTTGAATATGAGAAAAAAAGGCAAAAACCCAGTTATAAGAAACTTAATGCAGCAGGTCACGATAAATTCAAAGAAATGGTCGAGAGATGTGCAATTATACACGACAGGACTCTTCGCTTTTGGGCTCTTCAGATAAGTAAAGAGCTAGATCCGGATAATACTCTACAATTCAAGGCATCTCGTCACTGGCTGTCTAATTTTAAAAAGAGAAACAATATCGTCAGTCGTTCTATCA